>BLSH010313119.1:702952-720634 GCA_018402905.1 Glandirana rugosa
AAAAACTACACAAAATGACGCAAGGTCATGTTAGGTCACGTCCATTTTACGTGACCTTGACCTTACACGACCTTGACTAACGTGACCACACTTAATACGGTAACCTTTGGTATATTTGGATGAAAGGTCTGGAAAAAAAAAAAAAAAAGACGTAGTTTTTCGTGACCTGACGTACACCACACTTGACCGGCATTTCCTATTCTTGTGGTGAGGGCTTGGCGGGTGGTACCTAAATGCAACCATGAAACTGTAATTTATGGCAATATTACCGTCGTCTATCGACCATAAAAAGAGGTACCGCCCGCCAGGCGAATTTCGCCTTCATTTGGGGTAGTCCCAAAGGGGACGTTTCATTTTCGTATTACCCGGTAAGTGACACATAATGGGCTACTATGCGATGCATAGTAGCCCATTATGCTTTTACTTTGCAGGGGAAACCCTGATGGGGTTTACTTCCGCTTTAAGCGGACCGCCCGCCATGGAGAAAAATACCAGCTATCTGCTGCCATTATAACGGTATTTAATGTCAAAGTACCAACGTAAATCCATGGTGGGCGGTTCGGGAGTGGTGTTCTTATCCTTTACGGCCAGTTCACACCACATGCAGTCCAGTGCTTTTTGATGCAGAAAAAAAAAAAAAAAAGGTCTGGAAAGTAGGTTTATATGGTTTCCAATGGCATAATTCACACCAGTGCAATCAGTTCCAGCACATTCCAGTTCCAGTGCATTTTACCTGCACTGGATTGTACTGGAACGCAGTAAAACACATCAAAAAACGCACTTGACCGTAAAAAAATGTGCATGCAGAAACGTATCTGGAGCGGATGTTACTAAAACCACAACAGTAAAATATGTCTAAGTGCAGAATAGCATGCTTGTTATACTCACTGTGGAACTTAAGGGGTTAATCCACTGCATTGTGGAAAGACTCTTTGATCCTATATTGATAGATCCTCCCCCTCCTGCAGGGTCTTTCTTGGCAAGTCCAGATAAGACACAGTAAGAGTAGTAAAGATGCACATGCTCAGTTTGGTCTCTATTGCTGGAGAGATTTCCTTGTTCTCAGAGCTAGCCAGGTCACATGATATTGACATCACACATGTGGGCATGTATACAGACTGTAGTGGAAATCTCCTCCTACCTGAACACTCAACACTCTGCAGACCCTGCAGTTTATCACGTGACCATGGTATACAGACCAGCCAAAAAAGGTATATAGTGGCAGTATTTTAATGTAAAAGAAGATTTAAAAGCTGTGGGAACTTTAATGTTGTGTTAAAGGGGAAGTAAAACTTGATGGGTTTTACTTCCTCTTTTGTTCCCTGCAAAGTATACACCTAATGGGCTAGTATGCATCTTCCTTCCGGGGCCACGGACTCCGGTTGTGCGACTGCCAGTCACGACACTTGCTTGGGAAGAAACTGCACGGAGGGCTGTTTCTTCACAGCGCATGCGCAGATGACCTCATCGGCACACTACAAGGTAAATATCTTGCACGTTTAGGAGATATTTGTAGTACCTATAGGTAAGCCTTTACCACTTAACGCGAATCGCCGTATATAAACGGTGGCTGCTTTAAGTGGAGATATCGGGATATAGCCTACAGCTACAGGTACTGTTTTTTTTTTAAGAGTGCGCGATTGGCTATCCGGCGATAACGGCCGATCCGACTTGGGAGCCGGTCGGTTGTTATCCCAGGGGGCGCTCTTCTCCGGCCTCCCCTCCCATCGGGAGTCCAGAGCTCTGATCCGGCATGTTCGCCAGCTAGAAGGAGACCTGAAGGAAGTTGGAATCGGCTCAGATCGTGTCTCCTTAGTCAAATTCCGGAAGCGACGCCACAACGTCACTTCCGGTTTACTCGGTGGCCAACGTCGCAGGTTTTAAGAAAGATGACAGTTTTCAGAATCACCGTTTTTGGCGAACTGAATACTGTGAAGTGCAAAGGAGGGATAGGGGGTCTTTTAGACCCCCCCACCAATCCCTCCATAAAGAGTACCTGTCACCATATATTACTACCACTACAATAATAAAAAAAAAAATGTTAAAGCTCCTCCGTCCCCGCGAGCTCGCGCAGCAAAGAAACCACATACGTAAGTCGCGCCCGCATATGAAACCGGTGATGTGAGCTATTGCCGCAATCGTCAGAGTGTGAGCATTAATTCTAGCAAAAGACCTCCTCTGCACCTCTAACCTGCTAACCATTCAAAAATTTTAAAGCGTCGCCTATGGAGGTTTTTAAGTACCGGAGTTTGTCGCCATTCCGTAAGTGTGCGCAATTTTCAACCGTAACATGTATGGTATCTATTTTATTCCGTGTAACATCCTCTTTCATAATATCCAAAAAAATTGGGCTAACTTTACTGCTGTCTTATTTTTTTTTAACTCCAAAAAAGTGATTTTTTTCCAAAAAAAAAATCGCACTTGAAATACCGCTGTGCAAATACCGTGTGACAAAAAGCATTGCAATGATCACCATTTTATTCTCTAAGGCACAGGTGTCAAACTGGCGGCCCTCCAGCTGTTGCAGAACTTCAAGTCCCATGAGCCATTGCAAGGCTGACAGTTACAAGCATGCCTCCAACAGGCAGAGGCATGATGGGACTTGTAGTTGTTCCGCAACAGCTGGAGGGCCACCAGTTTGATACCCCTGCTCTAGGGTGTTTGAAAAAAAAAATATAATGGTTGGGGGTTCTAAGTAATTTTTTAGCAAAAAAAAAACAGTTTTTAACCAACAAATGTAAAAAAGGGCTCCGGTGGGTAAGTGGTTAATCTAGGCTTACTTATAGGTACAAGCTCTAAAAAGGGGTTCACAACCGCATTAAGGAACCTTATTAATTTTTGGATAGGCTTACAACAAATCTGAACACACCCTAAATCGCTCTTCTTTTTGTTACAATGCACTACACGGCAACACATGGTAATGGTAGTGTGTTACCATATATTGTGGCACACTGTAATTGCAGGTAAATTGCATTTGATTGAATGTCCTGCAACGCACGAACATATGCATGGTGCCTTGTACATTACCACACTGCAAAAATGTGAAGCTGGCCTCGAATTTGAAGTGCAAATTTAGTATTTCCTTGCAAATTGGAATTTTAAGAATCAGTGCTTGTGCGGAGAGGAAGGATTGTTATAACAACTCGAAGAATGGCACATTGGCGTGAAGACAGGGAGATCGGTTTGCTTTGTTGAGCAAACTTCTTCGTCTGCAATTGCGGATGTCATTTTTCCCCACACTGTATATAGCGCGCCCCCAACTGCTTCAGACTCTGAGGCCTATCTGATCCAACTTTACCTCATAGGACCTCTGTTTTCTGGATAATCACTGTCATCCTTCATCTGGGTCTCCATCCATTTGTTGTGGTGCCTTGGACCCGTGCGGGGATTCTCGGCTATGACGCATTGGGCGTGATGGGCATACACTCCTCTCCCTGCCATTCAGACCATAACCGTTGATTTTATCTATATTTTTTCTTTCATAATTCCATATGAATTGTGGCATAGCTATTTGACTTTACTTTATGGACAAGATGCTGTCTTTAGTGATGCAGTCCTCGTCATTGAAACACCTCTGAAGAAGGAATCCGTCCGAAATGCATTAGGTGTAATTGACAATGCTGTAATATCACTTTATCTTCTGTACAATTTGGTCCATGTGCAATACATTGTGTATACTGTACACAGCTACTTTTAACTTTATCTATGCTTGGAATAAAATTTTGTAAGATTTTAATTACCACTGTCTAGAACATATTTTGTGCCTTTAAAAGTCCCACCCTCTGAGGGAGTTCTACCTTATTGGTGATGCCAGTCAGTGCTGGCCATTAGTGCCGCCTATCAGTGCTGCCCATCAATGCCCATCACTGCTGCCCACCAGTGCCGCCCTTCAGTGCCACTTATCAGTGCCCATAAGTGCGGCATATTAGTGCCACTTCAGTGCCCATTAGTGCAGTCTATCAGTGCCGCCTCATCAGCACACATCAGTGAGGAGAAAAATTACTTACTTACAAAATTTACTGACCTAAACTAAAACTTTTTTTTTTTTTTCCAAAATATTTTTTTTTATTTTAGTAAAAAAAAATAAAAGAATCCAGCAATGATTAAATACCACCAAAAGAAAGCTCTATTTGTGTGAAGAAAATGATACAAATTTCACATGGTTACAGTGTAGCATGAGCGTGCAATTGTCATTCAAAGTGTGACAGCGCCGAAAACTGAAAAATGGCCTGGGCAGGAAGGGGGTGAAAGTGCCCAGTATTGAGGTGGTTAAATACAGTGACCAATCACATATTTAGACCTATTTACAGCTTTTAAAACGCTGACGCTAAAAACGCAGGTTAACGTTGCTACTTCGCTAATGCGCATTTTTGAGCGTTTTACGGCATCAGTGTCAAAACAGCTCTAGCGCTGGAGCTTCAGAACGCGCTGGTCAAAGTATTTTTTTTTTTTCCGCTTAAAAACACCTATGCCACTTACAGCTCAAAAACGTCAGTGTGTGTGTGTATGAGGCCATTGAATAACATGGAGAGGCTTTTTAAGCTGTAAAAAACAGCTCAAAAACGCGGCTGTAAAAACGTCCGTGTGTATGAGGCCTTAGACTGAAGAGCGTATACGATGTGTAGGCAGGTATTATTGAATGTTATTGTGTACTGCTCATTTTTAGCACTTTATTTTCTTTAACAATGTAGATGATCAGAAGCTCAATGTACACAGTGCCAAATTGCCAAACTGGGCTTTCAAAAATGGATAGGATGTCCTGCTTTTCCAAGATGACTGCTAAAGGTATGTGGAAACTAGTGTGCATAATGGGCAACATATACAGTATGTTTCATGTAGATGCTTAAGAGTAATACATATGCAAGTAAAGCTGCACTTTAAATGATAAATCCCATTATATTGGGTCAAACATTGCTTTCCAGTCCTCTCTACATGGAGGCTGCCATTTTTTGGCTCTTGAGAGTGGTTTAGTAAATGGCTCTTCAGAATGACAAACACACACACACAATGTGATATTTGTCCCAGCACAAGCAACTCGGTCATAATGGCAGGCCCCAGTACTGTAAAAGGAGCCATGTTTGAGACTTGGAGGTGATTATATGACTGGTTTCATTTAAGTCAAAAACGCATGGAAAGAACGTTATATGGTTTCCAATGGCATAGTTCACACCAGTGCAGTCATTTCCAGGGCTTTGTAGTTCTAGAAAAAAGTAGAATATGCTGCATTTTTCCTGCACTGGACTGTACTGGAATGCAGTAGAATGCATCAAAAACGCACCGGAATGCACTGGAAGGCATACAAAATGCACCGGACCCCAGTACAGTAAAAAAAAAAACATGAAGGAAAAAAAGCATCATGAATGCATTGAGAAACCCATCAAAAACGCGCATGCAAAAAACGCATCTGGAATGGATGTGGAATGGTGTGTTTTTTTAATGGTGTGAATCAGCCCTAAGCCCTGGTTCACACATGCGCGTTGTCCGTGCGATGCAATTTCAGCCATACAGATTCGCATTCGGACCAAACTTGCACAGGACTCTTTTTTTTTTTTTGGTCCGCACCAGAATTTGATGCAATCCAATTTCTGTGCGAGTTTGCAGTCGGCACTGCGATATGCGATCTGAAAAGGGGGTGTTAACAATGTATTGACACCTCCCTTCAGTTCACATAGGGCAGTGAGAACTGCCGTGCAAGTCGGGTGCAATGCGGGAACCCACAGTGGATCTGTAGGGTTCTCGCATCACACCTATGTGAACCGGGACTAAGACTTTTATAGCAATAAAAGTCAAATAGTGACAGTTGTTCTGTAGCCTACAAACTTAGAGTGGTTCTAAAGGCAGAAGGTTTTTAATTTACCTTAATGCATTCTGCCTTAAGGTAAAAAAACATTCTGGGTGCAGCTCCCTCAGCCTCATCTCGATCCAGCGATGTTCATGAGAGCAGCTGCTGAACCCTTCCCTCTCCCTCTCCACACAGCAGTGGGACTTATTGGCTCCTGCTGCTTGCTGTCAGTCATAGCCAATGAGGAGGAGGAGGGGGGCCGAGCCGCGCTGTGTGAATGGACAAAGTGGCTTGCTATTGGGGGCACTCGGCAGGGGGGAGGAGCCAGGAATGCCGTCAGGGGAACCAAAAAGTGTATCAGAGCTGCTCTGTGCAAAACTATTTTACAGAACAGGTAAGTCTAACATCTTTGAGTCCGGAAATTGTGCTTTTGGGCATACTGAATGTCTCTGTCCCCAGGACTCGCACTCGGACTGTTGAAAGGGAGCTTTCCAAATTCAAGATAATTTACAAAAGTAGAGCATGACCTGAACAGTTTACCAAAATATGGCAACCATGGTTGGATGTTTCAAATTCCTTTTGGGGTACAGTTCTGTCTTCCCAGTGCACCTAAACTAGGTCAGCCTCCTATGTAAACAATGAGCCTGGACTAGTGTGGGTGAACTAATGTGTGAAATTTAAACTTGAGCAATCCTGGGGCCATGGGGCATGTAAGTGGTGTGTTTGTTGAATGTGAGTGTGGCTGTTTTGGTGGGGTATAGATGTAATGGTTGGATAACCCAAATATCCTCTTTCCACTGTAGTAGAATGCATAAGATACTGGTTGAAATTCTGCAATTCACAGTACCTGATCGGGTTGTAGGTGTCCACCAGATTCATATACCCCTCCACTTACAGTATGTGGAGCCTCTATACTGTTCCTTTGTTTTCTATTGTATTATTTGAAAATCTTAAACACCTTTTAAAGAAAGTATAAGATGTTTGTTAAACACAACCTTTCAGCCTCAGTTCACACTACGGCTTTGAAATTGCTCTACTTCAGCACGACTTCAAAGCCACTGGTCCAATCCGATTTTTCACGTGTGGCTTGCCAACATCTATGCGACTTTATGCGCAGATATCTATGCAAGTCGCGCAGGAACCTTTTCAAAATCGGTGCAAGTTGGAGTCGCACAAATAGGGTGTGACTTGTCATTTGATTTTCAACTGTCAAATCACATGACCAGTTGCACCGGTGTAAACCGGGGCTTAGAAACACTTTAATTGCTTGTCTACTTTTGCCTGTGATGTTTTTTCAGGAGAAATAAGTTTAGTCAGCTCAACCAGTGAAATAACCATCACTTGCTTGGATGTACTGTGACCTTCCTAGTACTGCTTAGTCTAACAGTATTCATTGTCCTTTAGCTTCTGAACAAAAGCCCTTGTTTAGAATGCAAAATAGGAACCCTGTCCCTGAAACCTCTGTAAAAGAGCCTGGAGGATTGAAGAAAGATGAGCTTCGCCCACAGGTTTGCATGATTTACTTTGAGTGTTCTTCACCTAATACGTTTTTACAAACTATTAAATCAAAATATGGCCTTTGTTCCTTATAGGAAAATCCAGTGTTGCAGCAGATGAACCCACATCCACCAACATCTGATGAAACTTCTTGTTCAGTCACTACACAAGAAAACAAATTAACAAAACTGACCTCTCTTCCCACGAAAACTGACCAGACCAGCACTGTACTCTCAACACAGCAGTATGTTTTCTCTTGTTTACCGTTTCATAAGTACCATGTTCATTAAAATAGCAAACCTGCACTAACTGGACCTGAAGGCTAACTTGTCTAGTAGTGAGATTTTCCTGTAGCCCTGTGTCACTGATCTGCCCACAAGGTCATCATGAAAGTGTTTATATTCTTGTTACTTGATTGCTCATTTATTTGCTTATTTTACAGTATAATCCACCTGTGGCATCATTACGTGCTTTGGTAATGTTGTTCCGAACTGGAATTTTGGAAGGGGATATCTTGTCACTGGAGTCCCGTGTGATTTTAACTTGTGAAAAACCATACTAATTTGAAATAAAGGTTTTGGGTTTAGTTGGCAATTAAAGTAGAACTAAAAGCAAAACCCCCAAAATTTGGGACTTTCACACTTCAATGATAATGGTACGCATGATAAATGGAGAGAGTCCGTGTTCTTAAGAGGAGCACAACAGTAACAAAAACACAACCGGTCTAATCCCTCTCTACTCTAGCCAAACCTTAAAATAAAAGTAAAAAATGTTTTTGCCTTTTAGTTATTCTGTAATTAAATACACTCTCCCCATGGGCAATACTAAACATATTTAATTGGGTCCTAGACCTTGTGAAATGAGCATTGTATACAATAGGTTTTGTAAGTGGCTTGTCTAAATTATTAAACTGTACGTAGGTCAGATGTGTTCTTAAAGCGGTAGTAAACTCAGCACAACAATTGCAATTCAATCTGTTATTGATATCCACTATATATATCAAATCCAAATAGCATCCATATGATTCATAAATATCCCCTTACATGCCAAAAAAGATAATTAATTAACCTGATCCCACATGGTAATAGACGCTGCCATTTTAAATCTTCTCTTCCGCGTCTTATTCCAAAAGAATTTCCGCCCTCAGTTTGCGTAGCTCCCAAATCTCGCACATGCGCATTCGTGATGATAGCCAAGCCTCGTTCTCATTTCCTGTTAGATAGCTTTGTCGCTCCGCTGTCTCGTTCCTCTATCTTTGACTCTGCCCTCCTCCACCTCCCCTGTGACGTTCTGTGTCACCAGGCGCGCCAGGAAATGATTCACAATGCAGAAGTATATGCATGAACTATCGCCTTAGGCCGGGGCTGACGCCATCTCGAGGAGATGACGCAGCCCCGGCATAGACCCTGCATTTTTCCGGCAGCCTTAGCTTGCCGGAAAATAAGGAACATACAGCGCATGTGCGGGTGACGTCACAAGAGGAAAAATACACAATATAGCGAAAACTTAGCAGGTAAGGAGGCTCAAAAAAAATGGGAGTGTTATGCTGATACAAGTAGTGATCTGGACATAGAAAATTTGGTAAATGGGTTTACTACCGCTTTAACCACTTGTTGACCGCAATACCTGTTTGTATATATACATTGCGACTTGCAAGTAGTTTACAGCGGTTATGACTGAGGCTATCAACCAAAACCCTGGTACTCTTTATTTATTTTTTTCCTGCTGGTGACTGCGTTCCTCATGAAAGGGGTCCAATCGGCTAACTAGGCGCTGGATTGTTTCCAGAAGCAGCGGAAAGGGCCGTCCCACAATACCCCCCTCGCTACACCACTTGCCGGTGTTTCTCTGGGTTTACCGTTTTTACTGGCGAGCCCAAGAAACAATCCAACGGGTCGTGCAACTGGCCATAGAGGTTCCTAGAGACCAGATCGCCTCTACGATCTTGGAAGACCGGAGCCACGCCTTGATGTCACCTCCTGTGCAGGGTGGAAGTTAACAATCTTATTAGCTTTTTTTATCAAAACTTTTTTTTTTTTTTTTTACAAAATTAAAACAGCCCTATCTCTCTGTGCTTGCGCGCAGAAGCAAACATATATATAAGTCGTGCATGCATATGTAAAAGGTGTGAGGTATCGCTGCACACGTTATAGTGAGAGTTTATCAGCATTCCACAAGTGTGCACGATTTTAAAAGCGTGACATGTTAGGTATCCATTTTCCCCAAAATAATTGCATTTGAAAAAACGCTGTGCAAATACTGTGTGACATATAATATGGCAACGATTGCCATTATATTAGGCTCTAGGCTCTCTGCTGAAAAAAAAAAAATATTATGTTTGGGAGTTCTAAGTAATTTTCTAACAAAAAGTACTGATTTAAACTGTAAATACATTATCTACTATGGAACATAAATTTTAATTCTTGCATCCCAGGTGTGAAAACTCTTCCACAGAAGTAAATGGAACTGCAGGGAAAAAAGACTTCGTAAAAAACACAGGTAACATTTAAAATACAGATAAGTTCCATGGTAGGGAGTTTTTTTTTTTTTTTTTTTTTTTTTTTCTTTGTTCTACACAATATTTTGGGGAGGGAGAGAGAGAGGGAGTATAAAGCACTTACAGTGAGGAGGAAAAAAGTATTTGTTCCCCTGCTGATTTAGTACTTTTGCCCTGAAATGATCAGTCTATAATTTAATGGTAGGTTTATTTTAACAGTGAGGGACAGAACAGCAACAAAAATATCCAGAAAAACGCATTTCAAAAATTGATTTGCATTTTAATGAGTGAAAGAAGTATTTGATCCCCTATTAATCAGCAAGATTTCTGGCTCCCGGGTGTCTTCTATATAGGTAACGAGCTGAGATTAGGAACACTCTTTTTAAAGGGAGTGCTCCTAATCTCAGCTTGTTATCTGTATAGAAGACACCTGTCCATAGAAGCAATCAATAAATCAGTCAGATTCCGGTCTCTCCACCATGGCCAAGACCAAAGAGCTGACAAAAGATGTCAGGGACAAGATTGTAGACCTACACGAGGCTGGAATGGGCTACAAGTCCATCGCCAAGCAGCTTGGTGAGAGGGTGACAATAGTTGGTGCGATTATTCGCAAATGGAAGAAACACAAAATGACTGTCAATCTCCCTCGGTTTGGGGCTCCATGCAAGTTCTCACCTTGTGGAGTTTCAATGATCATGAGAATGGTGAGGTATCGGCCCAGAACTACACGGGAGAATCTTGTTAATGATCTCAAGGCAGCTGAGACCATAGTCACCAACAAAACAATTGGTAACACACTAAGCTGTGAAGCACTGAATCCCTGCAGCGCCCGCAAGGTCCCCCTGCTCAAAAAAGCACATGTACAGGTCCATCTGAAGTTTGCTAATGAACATCTGAATGATTAAGAGGAGAACTGGGTGAAAGTGTTGTGGTCCAATGAGACCAAAATTGAGCTCTTTGGCATCAACTCAACCTGAAGAGGAGGAGGAATGCTGCCTATGACCCCAAGAACACCATCCCCACCATCAAAACATGAAGGTGGAAACATTATGCTTTGTGGCTTTTTTTCCTGCTAAGAGGACAGGACAAATTCACCGTATTAAAAGGACGATGGACGGGCCCATGTATCGTCAAATCTTGGGTGAGAACTTCCTTCCCTCATCCAGGGCATTGAAAATGGGTCGTGGATGGGTATTACAGCATGACCATGACCAAAAACACACAGCCAAGGCAACAAAGGAGTGGCTTAAGAAGAAGCACCTTTAAGGTCCTGGAGTGACCTGAGACACCGGCTGGAGCTGGTGTGCTTGTCGTCGTCGCTGGAAAGACCGGGTCCAGGTAAGTATTAGGGCCGCTCTGGGGGGCTGCTGCATCACTGGGTTTCTCACCTCGAGGGTTTACAACCCCTTTTAGACCCCTTTCATGCCAGGGCGGTGGGTCAGTTAGCGGTAAAGCGATAGCTTTAGCGGCGCTTTGTCGCTGCTAGCGGGCGCTTTTAACACCCAGAAGGGGTTAAAAACGCCCCTATTGCAGCGCTTCCGAAGCGCTTTTCAGGTGCTTCGGAATCGCTGGCCATTCATTCCAATGGCAGGGGCGGTTTAGGAGCAGTGTATACAGCGGTTCCACACTGCCCCAAAGATGCTGCTTGCAGGATTTTTTTTCCCGTCCTGCAAGTGCACCGCCCCAGTGTGAAAGCACTCGGGCTTTCACACTGGTGCTGCAAGGGAGGCAGTTCTCAGGCGCTTTACAGGTGCTATTTTTAGCACTAAAGCGCCTGAAAACCGCCCCAGCGTGAAAGGGGTCTTAACCACTTTCCATCCGGGCCAATTCTGACACTCCTCTCCTACATGTAAAAATCATTTTTTTTTTTTTTTTTTTTTTTTTTTGATAGAAAATTATTCAGAACCCCCAAATATGATATATTTTTTTTTTTTAGCAAAGACTCTAGGGAATAAAATGGCAATCGTTGTAACTTTTTATGTCACACGGTACTTGCGCAGGAACTTTTCAAACGTGTTTTTTTTTTTTTTGAAAAATAACAGTTTCATGAATTAAAAAAAAAAAACATAACAGTAAAGTTAGCTAAATTTTTTGTATACTATAAAAGATGTTACGCCCAGTAAATAGATACCCAACGTGTCACGCTGTAAAATTGCGCACACACATGGAATGGCGCCGAACTTTGGTACTTAAAAATCTTAGGCGACGCTTTAAAAATTTTTACAGGTTATCTGCTTAGTTACCGAGGAGGTCTTGTGCTAGAATTATTGCTCTTGCTCTAACGCATGCTTCAATACCTCACGTGTGGTTTGAACGCAGTTTACATATGTGGGCGCGACTTGCGTATGCGTATGCTTCTGTGCGCGAGCATGCGGGGACGGGATTGCTTTAAATTTTTTTTTTTTTTTTTTTTTTCACTGTCTCGTTAATTTTTTTGATCATTTATATTTATATTCCTATTACAAGGAAGTAAACATCCCTTGTAATAGGAATAGTGCGTGATAGGTACTCTTTATGGAGAGATGTGGGGTCACTAAGACCCCACATCTCTCCTCCAGGCTGGAGAGACCGAGATCAGAAAAAAAATTGAACGATCCTGTCCTTTCCAGCCGCATCCACTGCTTTGTTTAGTAAAGCCGGCCTGGACGTGACGTCAGAACATCACGCCCGGACCTCCTTGGATCATAGAGCTGACTGGTGACCATCTTGTCACCAGTCAGCTCTCTGATCAACTTACGGCGGCGACTGATTAATTCTCCAGGTCGCCGATGGCATGGGCGAGCCCAGAGAAGCACCGGAGGGGGCGGGTACTAACCCCCCCCGCGCCTGTATGAACGATCAAGCAGCTGAACTGCCACTATGATTGTTCTTATGGTGCACAGAATCGACAGCCGGAAAAAAATATCTGGATGATGCCTGTAGCTGCAGGCATCATCCAGGTATCACCACTCAAAGTCCAGGACATCCAAGTGGTTAATGACTTGGGGAGGATCTGCAAAGAGGAGTGGGGCGAACTCCCTCCTGAGATGTGTGCAAACCTGTGGCCTACAGAACTAAGAAATGTCTGACCTCTGTGATTGCCAACAAGGGTTTTGCTAAGTACGAAGTCATGCTTTGGGAAGAGGTCAAATACTTATTTCACGCGTTAAAATTAAAATCAATCTATAACGTTTTTTGAAATGCGTTTTTCTGGATTCTTTTGTTGTTGTTCTGCCTCTCACTGTTAAAATAAACCTACCATTAAAATTATAGACTGATCATTTATTTGTTAGTGGTCAAATGTACAAAATCGTCAGGGGATCAAATACTTTTTTCCCTCACTGTGTGTACTTCAGAGAACTTTATTTTTATGAAAGAAAACTTCCTTTGTCAGAATGGCCACTGGGTAAATTGAATCAGCAGATCGGAAGCGCCTAGCATACTGTACATTTTTTAGTTGAAGTATTGTGGATATTTCTATGTTTCAGATACTTGTTCTGTAGATTTTGTGGCAGATTCCCAAGCTCTTGCCAGCATCCTCTCCAACACTGAAATGAACAGTACCAATTGTCGGAAACTAAGCCTGGCTCAGAGAGTACCTATGCAGGGCAGAACCTCCATGTTCAAGGGTGCCATGGTAAGATCACTTTTAAAACAACCTTTAGGCTTTTTTGGAGGCACAGTATCCTTAATGTAATATTCAAATTTTTGCTTCCAGGCCTTGTGTGGAACTATTCTGACACAGGCGCCATCACCGAAGCCTGCTTGCGGTCCAAAGTCTAATGTGCCACTTAAAGGTAAGATGACATTTCCTTTCCAGGGGATAATATTTGGGATTATTTTTCATCAACATTAAAGAAAAACTTCAAAGTAAAGTTATCCTTTAACTCAGGGGTGTCCAACTTAATCTAATCTCTGGCTGCGTCAGCATTATGCTTGCCGTAAAAGGGCCGTTATATCTGTAAGACTATACAAATTTATCCAGGGCTAAATTCTCAGAGAATAAGTGCAGGTACTCAACCAGCCCCCCCCCCCGACAAACTGCAGGTACTCAACAAGGCAGCACACTGTTCAGGGGTGTGCAAGCTTGCACTGCGCTTTGCGTACGGGGTGTCGGCATGCGCTGCGTACAGGGTGCATGAAGCAGGTGTGCTTTGCGTGCAGGGAACAGGATGCGCTGCGCACAAACAGAGGAGTGCAGGGGTGCCCTGTGTACGGGGTGCAGAGAGCAAGGGTATGCTGTGTACAGGGTGCAGAGCTCAGGGGTGTGCTGTGTAAGGGGTGCACTGTGTACAGTGTACAGTGTGCTGTGTGCAGGGGTACGCTGTATGCAGAGATGCCCTATGTACAGGCTGCAGAGAGCAGGGGTATGCTATGTTCAGAGATGCTCTATATACAGGGTGCAGGGGTGCACTATGTTCAGGAGTGCCCTGGGTGCAGAGAGCAGGGGTGCGCTGTGTACAGGGTGCAGGTGTGTGCTGTGTGCAGGGCCGCTGTTATAAATTATGGGGTCCCATACAGCCTACCTGACGGGGCCCCTTCAACCACGCCCTTGACCCCACCCCTGTCCCTGCCCCTGACCCTGTCTCGAATCAAAATGCAGATTTGTTGCTGTTTACACATGCGTGCCATGCCAACGTGTGCGTTCGCAATTGAGCAGAAGCTTGAAAGAGTGGGGGGCATTTTTGCTTTCACAAGGGATGAATAAGATCCCTTGTGATAGCATGGGCCATGACAGGTCCTCTTTTTATGGAGAGATCTGGGGTCTTTTAGACCCCATATCTGTCCTCTGGCATCCAAAGCATCGGTTTGATCAGATGCTTGTTCAACCCGGTATTGGCTTGTTTACTTCAGACCGAAACCGGAAGCTACAAAATCGTTGTTGCTTCCAGTTTCTGACGTCAGCGTGGGAGGAACAATATCCTCCCTCTCACCTCTTCAGAAACCGAAAGCTACTAGTCGCATCTTAAAGACAGGGGTGGGACCCCCTTCCACTGCCTGTAAAAGTAATCCAGGGGCTTCTTAGCCACTAAGATTACATTTACTTTGTGCAGAATCGCTGGGGCTATAAAATTATATCTTGATCATTGCTGTAGTGATGACCGAGATATCACCCTTCCAATCCAATGAAGTACCAGTATGTTGCTGGACAGGAAGTGGTTAAAGGGGATTGGTTTGGGGGTGGTAAAAATGCAGCTCCACTGCATGTTTATTGCTCCCCCAGCTGAAGTGTAAAGTAGCATCTCACGGTCTTATGAGCATTAGCATTACAGTAATCATCACAGGTAGCACAGTAAGCAGGGGCTCTATCATGGCTCTGTGCCACATGGCTGTTTGCTGACTTTAACTTATGGCTGTACTGTATGTAACAGACTGTAACACAGAGCCATGATAGAGCCCCTGCTTACTGTGCTACCTGTGCTGTTGTAATGCTAATGATAACCTGATATGCTGTGAGATATACTGTATTTTAGGAGTCAGGACACAGTGGGGATTCTATGCTCTATTCTCCACTCAATGGGGTTGATTTACTAAAGCTGGAGAGTGCAAAAACTGGTGCAGCTTTGCATGCTAGCAAATCAGCTTCTAACCTCAGCTTGCTCAATCAAGCTTTGACAATTTCACCTTGAAGCTGATTGGTTTCTGTGGGGACCTGCACCAAATTTTGCACTTTCAAGCTTTAGTAAATCAACCCCACTGTGTCCATAGCAGCCACGATGTCCTTCAGATGTTCCGTGTCAGCCGCCTCACATCTCAGCAAGTGAGAGCTGGAGGCGGGTGCCAGGCGGAGCATGATAGTATCATTCCGCCGGCTTGGACTAATTGAGTAGCGGGGCAGCATAATGTAGATTGCAGGGGTGTGCTATATACAGGGTGCAGAGAGCAAGGGTGCATTATATACAGGGAGCAGAGTGTATGGGTGTACTGTGTGCAGGGTACAGAATGCAGGGGTGCCCTGTGTACGTTGTGTAGATTGCAAGGGTGCCCTGTGTACAGGGTGCAGTAGTGCACTGTGTACAAGGTGCAGAATGCATGGGTAGCCTGTGTATGGGGTGCAGCGTACAGGGCTGCTCTGTGTATGGGGTGTAGATTTCAAGGGAGTGCTGTGAGCAGGGGTGGTCTATGTACAGGGTGCGGAGAGCAGGGGTGTGCTGTGTGCAGGGCTTGCGGTGTGTGCAAGGGTGCGCTGTGTACCGGTTGCAGGTGTGCTCTGTGTACAGAGCGCAGGGGGTGCGCTTTGTGCAGGGGTATGCGGTGTTCAGGGACGCCCTATGTACAGGGTGTGCTGTGTGCAGAGAGCAGGGGTGCCCTGTGTACAGGGTGCAGAGATCAGGGGTGTGCTATATTCAGAGATACCTTATGTTTAGGGTGCAGGGGTACTCTGTTGATAGAGAGCAGGGGTGCGGCTGGGTGCAGGGGTATGCTGTATACAGAGTGCAGGGGTGTGCTATGTTCAGAGATACCCTATGTACAGGGTGAACTGTGTGCAGAGAGCAGGGGTGCCCTGTGTACGGGGTTTAGATAGCAGGGGTGCACTGTGTACATGTTGCACAGTGCAGGGGTGCCCTGTGTGCGGGGTGTAGATTGCAAGGGTGTACTGGGTGCAGAGTGCAGGGGTGCACTCTGTACAAGGTGCAGATTGCAGGGGTACCCTGTTTCCAGGGTGCAGAGAGCAGTGTTGCAATTTGTACAGGTTGCAGAGAGCAAGGGTGCGCTGTTATGCGGTGCAGAGTGCAGGGTTGTGCTATGCACTGGGTGCAGGGGTGCGCTGGGCACAGAGTGTAGGGGTGTGCAGGGTGCAGAATGCAGGGGTGCTCTGTGTACGGAGTGCAGGGGTGCCTTGTGTACCGGGTGTAGATTGCTAGGTTGTACTCTGTGTATGGGGTTCAGGTGTGTGCTGTGCACTGGGTCCAGGGTGCAGGGGTGCGCTGTTACTGGGTGTAGATTGCAAGGGTGCCCTGTTTGCAGGGTGCAGGGGTGATTTGTGTACTGGGCGCAGAGTGCAGGGGTGCCTTTTGTGTAGGGTGCAGGGGTGCGCTGTGTCCAGGGTGCAGAATGCAGGGGTACCCTGTGTCCAGGGTGCAGAATGCAGGGGTACCCTGTGCCCAGGGTGCAGAATGCAGGGGTACCCTGTGCCCAGGGTGCAGAATGCAGGGGTGCCCTGTGTACAGGGTACAAGGATGCTCTGTGTACAAGTTGCAGGGGTGCCCTGTGTACTGGGTGCAGAGTGCAGGGGTGCCCTGTGTACTGGGTGCAGAGTGCAGGGGTGCCCTGTGTACTGGGTGCAGAGTGCAGGGGTGCCCTGTGTACTGGGTGCAGGGGTGCCCTGTGTACAAGTTGCAGGGGTGCTCTGTGTACTGGGTGCAGAGTGCAGGGGTGCCCTGTGTACGGGGTGTAGTTTGCAAGAGTGCTCTGTGCACAGGGTGTAGACTGCAATGGCGCTCTGTGTACTGGGTGCAGCGTGCGCTATGTACAGGGTGCAAAGTGGAAGGGTGCCCTGTGTCCAACCTGTGGATTGCAAGGGTGCAGGGGTGCTCTCTGTACAGGGTGTAGATTGCACCCTGTACACAGAGCACCATGTACAAAGAGCACCATTTCAATCTACACCATGTACACAGGGCACCTCTGCACCCTTGCAGTCTACACCCCTTACACAGGGCACCCCTGCACCCTGTACACAGCGGGAGGTTATGCACAGGTGGGAGATGCAAGGTGGGGTGGGGTTTGGGTACAGGGATGGTTATGCACAGGGAATGAATGGGTGGTTATGCACAGGGAGGAGATACAGTGGTGGTTTTGCACAAGGGGGCATACAGGGGTGGTTATGCACAGGGTGAGATACATGGGTGGTTATGCAAGGGGGGAGATACATGGTTGGTAATGCACAGGGGGGACACGTATTGGTGGGGACATACGGGGGAACACG
>BLSH010313119.1:752165-768274 GCA_018402905.1 Glandirana rugosa
TCTCGTTTGGATTTGTATTTTAGTAAAAAGTAAGAAATTTGTTTTTTTTTTTTTTTTGCAAAATTGTTGCTCTTCTTTTGTTTATAGCGGCGATCAGAAATGACGCAGCGGTGATCAAATACCACCAAAAGAAAGCTCTATTTGTGGGAAAAAAAGGATGCAAATTTCATTTGGGTACAACGTCGCACGACCGCGCAATTGTCAGTTAAAGCGACGCAGCGCCGAATCGCAAAAAGGGCTCCGGTCCTAAAGCTGGAAATCCTTCCGGGGCTGAAGTGGTTAAATACCCAAAGTTTGTAAGACCTCTGTAGAATCTGTAACCAAAAAATGACAATTAGACAGAACATCAATATTTCACAAATTTAACCGTTACTATACTGCAGGTAAGTAAGTGATCAATATCGTGAAATAACAATTGGATGTCTATGTCAAGAGGATAAAACTATAAAAATTAGAATAATAAAATAAATAAGTTTTTAAAGAAAAATCTATCATGTGTTACGAATTGGGGAGAAGTACTTATCAGACTGTACCTAATAATAAACAATAGTTCAATAATTCATATTTGCAAAAACTATTGAATTCAAGGTAAAACTAGACAATATAATTACACTTTTAAAAGTAGTTACTGGTGTATTGTGATTACCAAAATTCAATATGGCTGCGGCTTCCAAGGCGGTGTGGCGTTTTGAGTCCTCAGAGTTTCAAAGCAGGAAGTATAAAGGAGTCCTTATGAGCGTGGAGGGTGTATGAATGGATAGAGGTGTGGATGTGATGGACCGGATGTCTGTAGAGGTGTGTATCCGACCATCCCTTGGGAAAACTCTTCTGTGACCTTTTATTTCATCCAATACAATACTCTCATAAAAATTTTCCTAACCTGGCCTACAAGGAGGGTCTTAATTTTCATTGGGTGAGGTGTTAAATTGTCACTGCCCCTAAAACCACCCGGGATCATCTTTCAGCAGAACTATTGAATTAATTTAAACTATTTTCTAAGTATTTCTTAGAGGTTAGAGGGGAGCCCATGAGGTCGTGCAGGAATTTAACGTTCTGCGACCAATAACTCTGGATGGAGGGACATGACCACATTAGATGAAAAAATGTGCTCTCGGGGTTGTTACACCGCAGGCACAGAGGACTGTAGGTTGGATTATATTTAAGGATACGGTGGGGTGTGATGTAGGATTTGTGAAGGATATAAAAGTGGGTAAGGCGATCTGAAAGTCTAGGGGACACCTGCCTGCACGTGGCGAGTGCCTCCTCCCAGTCGTCGTCTGTGATGTCGCCCAGGTCTGGTTCCCATCTGGATGTTAATTGGTACGTCTGAGTGGTAGCCCTTGGAATTAGTAGATAATTGTAGAACACGGAGGTATGTTTTTTTTGGGTCTCGACCCAACATAATGTCCACAATAGGCAGAGTTTCAAGTTGAGGGATAGCATTGTCCAATTGGGATTGTAGAGCGTGGCGGAGTTGGAGGTAACGGAAGAACATATGGTTAGGGAGAGAGTATTGATCTTTTAGGTTTTGGAACGTCTTGACACGTCCACCTGCTACAACTTGTCAGATATGTGATTCCTCTGTCCACAATCTGTGGTCGGGGATGGAGGTTAGTTCAGGCAAGTGTGGGGAGTCCCACAGTGGCGTATGGGAGTGAAGTGGAGCCCCACCCCGTTTCATGGCTAGGTACCAGATTTTGCGGAGGTGGAAGAGCACCAAGTCCCTATTGACGGCATGGGATGCCCCACATGCACCGCAAAATATGACTTGGAATGGATGTGCTATTGGGTAGGGAGCCCGCGAGCAGGCTAAGGTGATATACCTTTCTTTATCATCGTGGTTGAGGTAGTAAAAGTGGCAGAGTTGGGAAGCAATATAGTAGAGGGACAGGTCGGGAAGCGCAGCATCCCCGAGGCCTCTAGGGCACCTCAGGACCCGCCAGGACAGTTTATGGCAAGAGGAGCCCCATATGAATGTGTTAACAATGGATTCCATAGCTTTAATTATACGGAGTGGGATGCATATAGGGGCCTGCCAGGAGATATATATAGGAGTTTCGGGAGGCGGATCAATTTGACTAGACTTTCGCCCCATGACCCCCAGGGGGAGTCGGGACCAACTTTGTCTTGTTCTTAAGAAGGGCAAAGAGGGGTTCAAGATTGAGGTCTACATAGTCTGTAGGGGATCGCGAAACCTGGACACCCAAGTATTTGATGTGGTTCGTGCGTATAAGGGGTAAAGCGGCCTGGTCCACTGAGGGAACTCCAATGTCAATTGGCAGGATATGAAACTTGGACCAATTGATCCGGAGACCCGAAAAGGTTCCGAAGTGTTCAATCAGTTGTAGAGCTGTATGGAGGGATGGGCCAGCGTCTGCCAGGTAGAGAAGCATGTCATCAGCGTATAAGCTCACGACTTCGGTCAGGACCCATTCAGAGGCCTCTGATACCTGGGTGAGCCCAGATTGCTATGGCGAGAGGCTCCACGGCTAGGGCGTGAAGGAGCCGGGAACTATATACCGGGTAATTTTAAATTACTTCTAATCATATGTATTTTGAAACTTCCTTGGGTTAAACAAATATTCAGAAAGCAAAAAAATGTTTAAAATGCTTAGCCAAAACTTACAATTGCCAATATGGAGTTTGTGTGTGTGTGTGTGTGTGTGTGTGTGTGTGTGTGTGTGTGTGTGTGTGAGATATAGATAGATAGGTGTGTATATATATATATATATATATATATATATATATATATATAGTGAGGAAAATAAATATTTGAACACCCTGCTATTTTGCAAGTTCTCCCACTTCATGGAGGGGTCTGAAATTGTCATCGTAGGTGCATGTCCACTGTGAGAGACATAATCTAAAAAAAAAAAAAATCCAGAAATCCCAATATATGATTTTTAAACTATTTATTTGTATGATACAGCTGCAAATAAGTATTTGAACACCTGTCTATCAGCTAGAATTCTGACCCTCAAAGACCTGTTAGTCTGCCTTTAAAATGTCCACCTCCACTACATTTATCCTAAATTAGATGCACCTGTTTGAGGTTGTTAGCTGCATAAAGACACCTGTCCACCCCATACAATCAGTAAGAATCCAACTACTAACATGGCCAAGACCAAAGAGCTGTCCAAAGACACTAGAGGCAAAATTGTACACCTCCACAAGGCTGGAAAGGGCTATGGGGAAATTGCCAAGCAGCTTGGTGAAAAAAGGTCCACTGTTGGAGGAATCATTAGAAAATGGAAGAAGCTAAACATGACTGTCAATCTCCCTCGGACTGGGGCTCCATGCAAGATCTCACCTCGTGGGGGTCTCAATGATCCTAAGGAAGGTGAGAAATCAGCCCAGAACTACATGGGAGGAGCTGGTCAATGACCTGAAAAGAGCTGGGACCACCGTTTCCAAGGTTACTGTTGGTAATACACGTCATGGTTTGAAATCATGCATGGCATGGAAGGTTCCCCTGCTTAAACCAGCACATGTCCAGGCATGTCTTAAGTTTGCCAATGACCATTTGGATGATCCAGAGGAGTCATGGGAGAAAGTCATGTGGTCAGATGAGACCAAAATAGAACTTTTGAGTCATAATTCCACTAAACGTGTTTGGAGGAAGAAGAATGATGAGTACCATCCCAAGAACACCATCCCTGCTGTGAAGCATGGGGGTGGTAGCATCATGCTTTTGGGGGTGTTTTTCTGCACATGGGACAGGGCGACTGCACTGTATTAAGTAGAGGATGACCGGGGCCATGTATTGCGAGATTTTGGGGAACAACCTCCTTCCCTCAGAGCATTGAAGATGGGTCGAGGCTGGGTCTTCCAACATGACAATGACCCGAAGCACACAGCCAGGATAACCAAGGAGTGGCTCTGTAAGAAGCATATCAAGGTTCTGGCATGGCCTAGCCAGTCTCCAGACCTAAACCCAATAGAGAATCTTTGGAGGGAGCTCAAACTCTTTCTCAGTGACAGGCCAGAAACCTGACTGATCTAGAGAAGATCTGTGTGGAGGAGTGGGCCAAAATCCCTCCTGCAGTGTGTGCAAACCTGGTGAAAAACTACAGGAAACATTTGACCTCTGTAATTGCAAACAAAGGCTACTGTACCAAATATTAACATTGACTTTCTCAGGTGTTCAAATACTTATTTGCAGCTGTATCATACAAATAAATATTTTAAAAATCATACATTGCGATTTCTGGATTTTTTTTTTTTAGATTATGTCTCTCCCAGTGGACATGCACCTACGATGACAATTTCAGACCCCTCCATGATTTCTAAGTGGGAGAACTTGCAAAATATCAGGGTGTTCAAATACTTATTTTCCTCACTGTATATATAATTATTTTTTTTTTTCTATTGTAGTTCTGACACACTGGTACTGACTAGTATTCCAGTGTTTCTTTTCTCCCTCAGTTTCTCTCCCTCTCTTAGCTAATATGACCCCAGTGCCAATGGAGAGGTGCAAACAAGAATGCTGTGCAGGTGCCCAACATCCTCCCTCCTTATCATCCATTGATGTCATTGGTCATTCGGACATTGGCGGCTGGAAGGTTATAATGGTGCACAATGAAAACCTGTGGCTTTGTGTAACTAAAAGGCAAGCTTCATCCACCCACTGGCTTGGATGCAATTTTCAGGCATTTTGCCAAGGCACCCTGGTTGAAAAAGGCTGCTCTAGACTGTCTTTGTGCATATTTGCAATATTTTGTGGCTAAAAGCTTGATCTGGCTAAACCTGCTTTTAAAAGGAGTCTTCAACATATGCTTTTTGATGAACGCCACCTTTTTGTGCCTACACATTTGCATTGATGTGTACACATCTGCACATTTGCATTTTTTCAGCACATAAACCTTTCTGAATTTTTGATGTGGGAAACCAACACTTCTAATTTTGTAACACTACCATTTGGGCTGTCCCCTGAGTGTTCACAAAATTGCTTTCCATTTTCTGTGTCTTCTGCAGACCCAGGGCATTCATGTCATGGGGTACCCGAACAATCTCCTGAAAGGCAACTCAGCCACAACCTTGTCTGCCAGCATTCAAAGGACAATTTAGTTCCTTCAAAATGTTGAATAGATAATCCAACTTTCTCCTACGTTCACTGACAGCCGCAGCTCTTCGTGACGTGTGGTTTATGCTCGTCCTATTAGGAGTTAACTAGGCAGGGAAGAAGCAAGCTGGCCCCTCCCACGGGGGCCGTCCCCTCTTCCCACATAAACCCCCTACCTAGCTCAGCTCATCAGTTTTAAATGCCTAGTCGCAAGGAGCTGACCTGGTTCCCTTATGGGATCTGTGGTCCGGATTATGACCATTCTTTTCTTTCTTTTCCTTATTGCTTTTGTTTGCATTTTTCCTTACTTCTATCAAGCATTTGAAGTCTGCTATCAAGAAGCCGGCCGGGGCATAGAGGGTCGTTCCAGGACTCTGTACTCTCCCCTGCCCGGCCGACCGTTGCGAGCCAGTCCCGTGGTATGGGGTCCCACCGCATCGTGGCCGTTACGTGCGGGCGACCTGGGGGTGTGCCCCACTTGCGCCCCGGTCCCAGACTGCGGTCCGGTTCGGGCGATTTTGGCCGGCAGCATCCCGCCCAGGCAGGGGCGGAAGGTCTGCGAACGGGTCGCTACCCGCTATGCCCGACTGGAGTGGTGAGTGAGTGCCCCCCTCTCCCCTGTTTCAGGCGTAGGGGGGGGGGCCGACGGGTGTCCTAACACTTTTTTCTGGGTTGTAGCCACTGGTATGGGTCCCCTGGTCCTCCCGGGGTCCCTTGGTCCCCACCCTCCCCCTGCACCCGATCGTTATATCCGCCTTTTGGGGATTTTGGCCACCATGCGGCGATCCGCCGCCATTTTGCGGTGGATCGCCGCCATTTCGCGGTGGATCACCGCCATTCCTTTTTCGCTGTCAAAGCGCCTTGCCATCCGTTATCCGTTTGAGGATAGCTTTCTGAAGAAATGGGAGTCACCTGCAGTGGACCCCCCGATAGCTCGTCTGAATAAGGCGACGGCCATTCCACTGGAAGGGTCCCCCTCTCAAGGATCTGGCCGATAGGCGGACAGAGGCGGTGTTAAAAGCACTTTTTCTGTTAGCAGGCTCAGCTCTGAGACCGGCCCTGGCGTCTGCCATGGCAGCGCAATACCTATCTGAGCGTATGGCGGAGCTTCAGAGTGATCTGGACTGCGGTCGCCTGATGGATGCGCCGCAGAGGGCTGACTTTTTGTTTCAGGGTATTAAATACCTCTGTGACGCAGCCCTGGATCTGCTCCCTATGTTGTAAAAAATGGCTGTGTTTGCCATCATTCTCTGACGAGTTCTTTGGTTGCGCTCATGGTCCGGGGACCACGCGTCCAAAAAAGGCCTTGCGGATCTCCCCTTTCTAGGTGGCCGTCCCTTTGGACCACAACTGGATGAGATCATTAAAGACTTCACTGGTGGAGCACTTTCCTCCCGGAGGCGAGAGTTTCGCTGTAGACAGGGGCCTGCTTCCTCTGGTCAAGAGGTTTTTTCGCGCCTCCGGGACAGCGGGTAAAGGGACCTGATCAGGCAAGGCCGCTGCAGGGGCTGGTAAGTGGCAGTGGCAGCGAAAAACTGATAAGGCAGAGGACAAGCCCTCCTCGGCCTGATGGGTTGCCCCCACCCTAGCTTCAGGTGGGGGGACGTCTTCTGGGGTTCGTTGGACTTCCCGCATTTCCGACCGGTGGGTCCAGGAAGTGGTGTCCACCGGCTACAGGATAGAGTTAAACACTCTACCCCCAGACAGGTTCTTCCCATCGAACTTGGGGCTCCCGCAGGGGCGCCGGAAGGCCCTCTTCGGGGCTGTTCAAGCACTCTGACCAGGGGGTGATCGTGCCAGTACCTCCAGCGGAGAGGTTTCGGGTGGTCCGGCCAGTTCTGGACCTGAAGGCCCTGAACCGATATGTAAAAGCGTGGAAATTCCGGATGGAATCAATTCGCTCGGTTGTGGCCACCCTCCATCAAGGGGAATTTCTGGCGTCTCGGGATATCAGAGACGCGTATCTCCATATTCCCATTTGTCCACGGCACCAGCATTTTCTTCGCTTTGCAGTGGGGGACCTCCATTACCAATTTGTGGCACTCCCTTTCGGTCTGGCCTCAACTCCTCGGGTTTTCACCAAGTTGGTGGCCCCAGTACTGGCGTTACTGCGGCAGAGAGGCATTGCGGTGGTAGCATACCTCGATGACCTCGGCTCTGAAGGAGAATGTGAGGATCACCATGGCTTCGTTGCAGGACTTCTGCTGGTTGATCAACCTGCAAAAGTCGACGGTTTCTCTGTCCCGTCGCCTGGAGTATCTGGGTCTGATTCTGTACACAGAGCAGGCGAAGGTGTTCCTACCTCCGGCCAAGTTGCTGTCGCTACAGATGGCGGTGCGAACCTTACTGTCACACCGGCAGTCATCATTACGGTTCTGTATGCGAGTGCTGGGGCTCATGGTCTCAACCTTCGAGGTGGTACCTTACGCCCAGAGCCACACTCGTCTTCTCCAGCCAGCGATTCTGTCTCGGTGGGACAGGTCTCCACGGTCCTTGGACCTTCTGATCCGCCTGAACTCCCAGGCCAGGGGCTCTCTGACCTGGTGGCTTCAGGACCAGGTGCTGACTCGGGGGAAGTCGTTCCTGCCCCTTCATTGGGTAATAATCACGACGGATGCCAGCCTGTGAGGCTGGGGTGGGGTCCTGGGGCAGCTATCTGCTCAGGGCCATTGATCTGCGCAGGAAGCACGCCTCCCGATCAATGTGCTGGAGCTGAGGGCGATCAGGCTATGTCTATCTCAATGGACAGTGAAGTTGCGAGGTCGCCCGATTCGGGTCCAGTCGGACAATGCCACAGCAGTGGCATATGTGAACCATCAGGGTGGAACAAGGAGTTCAGCAGCTGCGGCGGAAGCAGCTCTGATCCTGCGTTGGGCGGAACGTGGAAAACTGGCAGGCGGACTTTCTCAGTCGCCAGACGCTGGATCAGGGAGAGTGGTCTCTCCATCCAGAGGTGTTCAGCCAGATTTGCCACAGATGGGGGACGCCGGATATGGATCTCATGGTGTCTCGGTTCAACCACAAAGTGAAGACCTTTGTGTCCAGGACAAGAGATCCGTTGGCGGTAGCCACGGATGCTCTCGTGGCCCCTTGGGGCCGGTATCATCTTCTGTACACCTTCCCTCCAATAAAACTTCTCCCGCGGTTGCTACGCAGAGTAATAGCGGAGGGAATCCCAATGATCCTGGTAGCTACGGATTGGCCTCGGCGTTCGTGGTACGTCGATGTGGTGCAAATGGTGGTGGACGTTCCCTGGCGGCTCCCGATGCGAGACGATCTACTGTCTCAGGGGCCCATCTTGCACCCTGCTTTACCCTCGCTGGCTTTGACGGCCTGGCTATTGAGTCCCAGGTGCTGAGGGACAGGGGTGTCGATGACTCTGTAATCCCTGCCATGCTCAAAGCACGCAAGTGTGCTTCTCACAAGATATATCACCGCACCTGGAAGGCTTACATAGCTTGGTGCAAGGCGGAGGGTCACAACCCTCGCTCTTACGTGGTGTCCAGGGTCCTGACCTTTTTACAGCAAGGCCTGAACAAGAAACTGGCCTTGAGTACTCTCAAGGGACAGATATTGGCTCTGGCGATTCTTTTTCAAAGACCCTTGGCATCACATTCGGGATTTGAATTTGGTGCTTTCTGTGCTTCAGAAACCGCCATATGAGAAGATCAGGGAGATTTCGTTACAACTGCTGTCGCAGAAGGTGGCCGCCTTGGTGGCCATCACATCCGCCAGGCAGCTGTCTGAGCTGGCTGCACTGTCGTTCAAGTCTCCCTGTCTGGTCCTGCACAAGGACAAGGCGGTCTTGCGCCCATCTCCTTCGTTCCTTCCGAAGGTGGTTTCTTCTTTTCACATTAATGAAGATATTGTTCTTCCTTCATTGTGCCCACGTTCATCACACCCTAAGGAATTTGAGTTGCATTCCTTGGATGTAGTAAGGGCATTACGAGTGTATCTGAATGCTACAGCTTCCTTTCGGAAGTCTGATTCTTTGTTTATACTGGTCCGCGCAAGGGTTTGGCGGCCTCGTCGGCTACTGTCTCCCATTGGATCAGACAGACCGTGACCCATGCATATTCTATTCGGGGCAAGTTTCTCCCTTTTCCAGTCTCAGCTCATTCTACCAGGGCTGTTAGCACTTCCTGGGCTTTCAGACACCAGGCTTCGGTGTCACAGGTGTGCAAGGCGGCCACTTGGGCCTCGGTACACACTTTCACTAAGTTTTATAAGGTTGACGCAAAGTTTTACAGGCGGCAGTGTAGGCGCGTCTGGCGCCTCCTTAGAGGTTCTGTTGGGTACAGTTGTTGTCGTTTACCCACCCCTCTTTTTGACACAGCTTTGGGACATCCCCACAGGTCATGAAGAGGTGCGTCTGTCAGTGAACGTAGGAGAAAAAGGGATTTTATTAAAACTTACCGTAAAATCCTTTTCTCTGATTTCACTGACAAACGCAGCACCCACCCCTCAGCGCTCTGTTTCGGTACGGCTTGTTACGAACTGATGAGCTGAGCTAGGTAGGGGGTTTATGTGGGAAGAGGGAGCTCCCCCGTGGCAGGGGCCAGCTTGCTTCTTCCCTGCCTAGTTAACTCCTAATAGGTCGAGCATAAACCACACATGTCATGAAGAGCTGCGTCTGTCAGTGAACTCGGAGAAAAGGATTTTACGGTAAGTTTTAATAAAATCCATTTTTCTCAAGTCTGCTCTCCAGCTCTCATACTGCCTGAGTACATTGACTCATCTTAGACAAGCCAGAAAGTTTTCAACCCTGAAACAGCCTAGGGGATTTGGTCTTTAGCTGAGTCAAGACTCCCCTGAAACATTATCAAACAGTCATTATATAGTCTTTACAACATTGGACCCCCCTTTCTGCAAGGTCACCCAGTCAGGGTACAGTTAGACCATGCTACAGCAGTGGCCTACATAAGCTATCAGGGGGCTGACTTCATACAAACAAGTCTTGTACTCTCCTGGCATGAACAATTGGCAGATTTCCCAAGCTGCCAACGCATTGTCCCAAGGGAATTGTCTGTGTACTCCAAGATCTTCCAAAATCTGTCATTGGTGGGGGACACCGGATGTGGACATCCTTTCCTCCCATGTTCAACAACAAACTGAACAAATATACAGCCGGGACCATGACCCTTCATCTTCACAGTAGATGCCCTCCCTCTGCTGCTGACCAAGATTAAGAAGCACGGGTTCTGGTGATTCTCATTGCACTGAATTGTCCCAGAAGGGTGTGGTTCACAGACAGACTTCTGGTGTGTGAGCATAGTTGGCGTCTTCACCTCTTACCCCCCCCCCCCCCTTCAAACAGACGAGACTTTCTATCCCAGGGCCCTCCGTTCCCTCCTGCCTCTCAGTCGCTGACTTTAATGGCATGGCTGTTTTAAAACCTAGGTCCTGAAGGATAAGGATAATTTTTACTGTTATTTCTACCTTACTCAGAGTAAAAACATCCAACTCCCGCAAGATTTAGCATTGGACATGGAAGTTTTACTTTGCCTAGTGCAAGGACAGATGGCTGAACTCCAGGATATACTCTGCCTTACCTATTCTTTCAGAAACCCCATGCCTCGCAATCCTTATTTAAGATTTCTCTTCACTGAGTCGCTCACATACTGTAAATTCTCCAGTTTCAATGTGTGTAAATCCGCATTAGGTCTCTGGCAAAAAAATATTAAGCGGCTGCTAATAAAACTGTGATACAAAAAAAATAATGTTGGTTGCGCTTATCAAAAAAGTAGCAAATCCTAAATGAAAAACTTCAGTGCATTATAATTCAAAGGTGCAACAAATGAAGTTTGTAATGAAAATTCATTAAACACAGTGCTCCTTTAGTTGAACCTACAGCCTTCACCCTACGTGGGTTAAACAATGCATGCATGTGCGTCAATGCCCGACACCTGTTCACCACTGCGCTCACCTCAAAATTTGACCTATACAGGTCCAATCACGCCTTCCCCAACTGGGGTATACTCCGGGTTAATAAGACAGCTGATCCATGTGCTCCTTTCCCCTCTTCAAGATGTACTGGGTAAGATTATATGAGAAAACCTCCTTTTTCTTCCATTCCCCTCGATCAAAGAAAGTAAACTCCCCATAGTGTAATATGTAAAGCACATAAAATTTATTCAAAACATCCACTTAATTATTAAATTGTCTAAAATTATTAAAGATAAAAACACTGCATTCATTCCCTGTTCCCAGCAGGACTGTGGCTCCCGTGTGCTGCTGCCGATGCGCTCTGTCACCCCACTCTGCCCTACATGTATAGTCACTACCACGGGACTTCCTCAGGGGATCCTGAGGCAGTGGTGAACAGTTGTCGGGGATTGACGCACATGCATGCATTGTTTAACCCACGTAGGGTGAAGGCTGTAGAGTTATTGGACCTCCAGCTGTTGCAAAACTACAAGTCCCATCATGCCTCTGCCTCTCGGTGTCATGCTTGTGGCTGTCAGAGTCTTGTTATGCCTCATGGGACTTGGAGGTCCGCTAATTGCATAGCCCTGCTGTAGAGGATCAACTAAAGGAGCACTGTGTTTAATTAATTTTCATTATGAACTTTATTTGTTGCACCTTTGTATTATATTGCACTGAAGTGATTAATTTAGGTTTTTCTACCTTTTTGATAAGCGCAACCAATGCTTGGTATATTTTTTTTTGTATCTTTTCAGTTGTGGGAACACAATATTGTGGTTTGCAGCTATCACATATTCACATTTTGTTTATTTAAGGAGATGGCGTGCGATAAAACACAGTATTTTTCATGTTTATCACAATAAAACAGTGATACCAGTTGCTAACTTAGATTAAAACAAAAAAGCAGTGGTAATAAAAGTACAAATATTCCAAATAGACGACCACTAATAAAGTGCAACCAATAGTGCGTATAGAACATGAAGCAATCGAAAACAAATAATCAAATATCAAGTGCAAGAGTGTAACTAATAGGGCATATATATATATATACACACACACACACACACACACACACACACACACACACACACACACACACACACTGGGTACGGAAAGTATTCAGACCCTCTTAAATTTTTCACTCTGTTATATTGCAGCCATTTGCTAAAATCATTTAAGTTCATTTTTTTCCCTCATTATTGTACACACAGCACCCCATATTGACAGAAAAACACAGAATTGTTGACATTTTTGCAGATTGATTAAAAAAGAAAAACTGAAATATCATATGGTCCTAAGTATTCAGACCCTTTGTTGTGAGACTCATATATTTGACTCAGGTGCTGTCCATTTCTTCTGATCATCCTTGAGATGGTTCTACTCCTTCATTTGTAATTGAACAAAATTAATCCATTCACCCAGCTAAATTAGTGTGCCATCATCCCTATATATATATCAAAGAACTGACAAAAACCCTCAAAAATTGGACTATTATGGGCACAAAAGCAAAACCATCTGTATATGTAAAAATACAAATTTTATTGAATGTACAAATTACACAAGATATTTAAAATTGCCATGCAATGGCGAGGAGACAGAATATGAAATGTTGCATACAATTTTATCACCTGGTTATGTTCAAGACCTAATGCATTTCGGTGCTGGTCACCTTCGTCAGAGGTCTAGCTTGCAACATAACTCGGTATGATCTTAAAGAGAAAAAAATCTGAGGTTAGAAACATCATGCAAACTGGTATGTATGGACTCTATGAATGTATTCAATTCATTTTTTAATGTACCAAGGGACCCACATTTATTCAAAGAAAATATCAAAGGATATCACTAAAGATACATTTAGTTCACATTATTGACTTGGTCCCACAGCAGCTTGACTGGCCCCCAACCAGACCACAATATGTTTACCGCAAAAGCTCACGGCTTCACCCCCAAGGAGGGGAGGAAAAACATAGGGGAAGAAATCCCTGTAAATAAAAAATAAAAATAAGGGTAAATATAAAGGAATACCCTGTTATAATGAGTTCTTGTAAAGTTTTTATTTTTGTGTGGAACGTTAAACCATACTCCATTTATTAAGCATAGGGATACCTTTAAATAGATGCCAAGTATATACTGATTGAAGTGCAGGACTAGGGCGTGGAAACGTCAAGGAGCAGGTTAATTTTCTTTGTGCAGAAAAAGAGAGAGGGAAGGACAAGCATGTGCAGAGCGTTCTATTCATGGCAACAAAAACAAAAAAATAAAAAAAAACAAAAAAGAAAAACGCAGGTAAGCTATGTCGAGTGTATACATACGGATGTTGAAAGGCATCCATCCCTTAAAAGTAGATTTTATGTTACCTACCAGTAAAGCAATCCAGTGGCAACCATTAGTATATTCTATCTCTGAAGCGGTTGCAAAGGGACCCCCACATACCAAAACTGTTGCAATGTAGAAACCTAGAGCAGCAATGATTAAGTGGTAAGAAAAAACCCCTTCCAATTGTCGCCAAATCTAACGTCTGTAAAAATATGCAAGTTACCTTTTCACCAAAGAGAACATGCTCCGAACACCACGCCGCCACTCGTCCTGCAGCTCAATACCAAAGTGGAATAATAGGGGAATTTTATACAGCTGTGTAGTCAGCTGACAATTGTATCCGAGCCGAAAAATCCGCTTAGGAGGCGGTTCTATCCCTCCCCTCTTAGGTGAGACCAATGAGAGCTTCCAGCCAGATGACGGGGGGCGTCATTTACCGCAACGGAAATGCCACTGGTCATCTAGTTGCCGACACAGCATCCTCAATGGAACGCGAACAGGAAGTGGATTGTGTCGACCTGACACAGGACCACTAAGGATGGAACCCGGAAGATGGAAAAGAGTGGTTTGCTCCAAAATAGCCCCACCACCCGGGAAGGGAGGAGAAAACCATAACGGATGCCTGGTGGCTCCATTGAGGAAAAAGGCCACCTAAGCCTAGGGCAGGTGGCCTGGGTGCGCCGGGCAGAAACATATCCTGGTCATATGTGGTGGGGGTAGTAAGCAACTTAAAGTGGAGGGCAAATTAGCCCCATTGCAAAACCCCTTAGATATAAAGAGGAATAATGAATTATATTGTTGCTATGTAGCTCTTCATAGAAGTCACGAGTCCAGAAGCATGATGATATCCAATCCCCATATCCTTCTCTATACATAGTATTTCATTTACGTTTGCAACAGTCACACAAGAACATTTTAAATAGTTACACAAAAGCGCAAAAAAAAAAAAAAAGGGGGGGTGGAAAGGGGTTCTTCATTTGAGTCCAGCTGTGTTTGATTATACTGATTGGACTTGATTAGGAAAGCCACACACCTCTCTATATAAGACCTTACAGCTCACAGTGCATGTCAGAGCAAATGAGAATCATGAGGTCAAAGGAACTGCCTGAAGAGCTCAGAGACAGAATTGTGGCAAGGCACAGATCTGGCCAAGGTTACAAAAAAATTTCTGCTGCACTTAAGGTTCCTAAGAGCACAGTGGCCTCCATAATCCTTAAATGGAAGATGTTTGGAACGACCAGAACCCTTCCTAGAGCTGGCCGTCCGGCCAAACTGAGCTATCGGGGGAGAAGAGCCTTGGTGAGAGAGGTAAAGAAAAACCCAAAGATCACTGTGGCTGAGCTCCAGAGATGCAGTCGGGAGATGGGAGAAAGTTGTAGAAAGTCAACCATCACTGCAGCCCTCCACCAGTCGGGGGTTTATGGCAGAGTGGCCCGACGGAAGCCTCTCCTCAGTACAAGAAACATGAAAGCCCGCATGGAGTTTGCTAAAAAAAAAACCTCAAGGACTCCAAGATGGTGAGAAATAAGATTCTCTGGTCTGATGAGACCAAGATAGAACTTTTTGGCCTTAATTCTAAGCGGTGTGTGTGGAGAAAACCAGGCACTGCTCATCACCTGTCCAATACAGTCCTAATAGTGAAGCATGGTGGTGGCAGCATCATGCTGTGGGGGTGTTTTTCAGCTGCAGGGACAGGACGACTGGTTGCAATCAAGGGAAAGATGAATGCGGCCAATTACAGGGATATCCTGAACGAAGACCTTCTCCTGAGTGCTCAAGACCTCAGACTGGGCCGAAGGTTTACCTTCCAACAAGACAATGACCCTAAGCACACAGCTAAAATAACGAAGGAGTGGCTTCAGAACAACTCCGTGACTGTTTTTCAATGGCCCAGCCAGAGCCCTCACTTAAACCCAATTGAGCATCTCTGGAGAGACCTAAAAATGGCTGTCCACCAACGTTCACCATCCAACCTGACAGGACTGGAGAGGATCTGCAAGGAGGAATGGCAGAGGATCCCCAAATCCAGGTGTGAAAAACGTGTTGCATCTTTCCCAAAAAGACTCATGGCTGTATTAGATCAAAAGGGTGCTTCTACTAAATACTGAGCAAAGGGTCTGAATACTTAGGACCATGTGATATTTCAGTTTTTCTTTGTTAATCTGCAGAAATGTCAACAATTCTGTGTTTTTCTGTCAATATGGGGTGCTGTGTGTACAATAATGAGGGAAAAAATGAACTTAAATGATTTTAGCAAATGGCTGCAATATAACAAAGAGTGAAAGATTTGAGGGGGTCTGAATACTTTCCGTACCCACTGTGTATATATATATATAATATAATATTTAACACATATAAGTATGGATCCAAAAATCAGAAAAGTTCACCACATTAAGTGCTAAAAAGTATGTGTAGTCTATTAATGAACAATTGATTCCTTCACAATACAAAAAAAATATATGATCCTCCAAAAGGTGCCATGTGCAAAAAATGGAAGAGTGGACTCTACCACCAGATAGCAGCAGTTGACAGGTGCTTACCAGGAAAGTTGGACCCTAGAGTATAATGTTTAGACACACATATGATAAATCTCCAGGACCAGCTTCCAATGGAGAATCAGACTCAGCAAGTTGTAGTGTAATACCGAAGCAGGGTTGGTATGGAAAGAAACTTTGCGATCAGCAGGTTGAGCATGATGATGCCATAAACAGGCCACATCCTACAACTACTTTGTACATCCTACACCGGACAAATACCGTAGTAGTACGAGTTGGACGACTAGCGTTTCAAAGAAAGGTATGGTTGG
>BLSH010313119.1:789934-800451 GCA_018402905.1 Glandirana rugosa
CTGTCAATCACGGCTAGTGAGCCAAGGACAAGAGAGAGGGGGCGGGGCTGAGCCACAGCTAGGTGTGTGAATGGTCATGTAGAGCAGCAGCTCTGGGGGCAGGAGGGAGGGGTCAGGAGCTGGAGACCCAAGAAGAGAAGGATCAGGGCTGCTCCATGCAAAACCACAGTATGACATATTTGTTATTTTTAATAAAATGTTGCCTTTAATATTTTAAGTAAAAACGATGAGCTCTTATTTACTAGACTCTGCAAGACCAGTCTCAAGTTACCAAGACAAGGCCGTACACACGATTAGAAAATCAGATGAAAAACACCGCTTTCGAAGCGATCGTACGATAATCTGATTGTTAGTATACAGCTTTCATCTGAAATTATCCGAAGGGGCAGGCATGAATATTTCTCAATCGTTCATTGACGGACACCGCCTCTAGTCTTGACATGTGGGGTTTATGCAGCTTTCACTAGGAGTGGACTAGGCAGAACGACGTTCAGCTCAAAGCAGACACAGCCCCTATCAGGGGGTAGTCCTCACTTGGCATAACCCCTCCAGCCCTGCTCAGCAACTCAGTTTTTTTATGCCTAGTGCAAGGAGTAGGACCTGGCTCCCTGCTGGGATCTGTGGTTCCCCATTCTTTTTCTCATTCTTTTCAAGAATTCTGATGAATACAATCAAGTAGCCGGCTGGGTGACAGGCTGGATATCCTAGATCCAGGGAGTCTCCCCAGTGTGGCCGACGGATGCGAGCCGACCCTTAGCTGTACGGGGGGCGGCCGCGTCAGGCCTCATTCCGTGCGAGGCGGCCGGCGGGTTAAACGTCCCGCCAGCGCACCTAGGACCGGGCACCCCGTGTCCGTGTCACGGGTGCTGCGTGGCCGGCAGCTCCCCCCGAATCGGCGGGGTGGCAGGACTGCTTCGGGTGGCTAACCGCTGCGCCCGTCTAGAGTGGTGAGTGCTCCCCCCCCTCCTGCGGAGGGTGGGGGATAAGGGGGGGCAGCAGGTGGTGTCCCCCCTTCTTTTCCTCAGTATAGGTGTTTTGCCTATCCTCCGGTTTGCCCCCCCACCCGGGGCTGTAGCTCTCCCTGGCTGCGTTGGGTCCCCCTGGACGGGCGGCGGGCGTGTAGCGGCCATTTCCCTGTATCCGGCCGCATGGGCGCACGGCCGCCATTTTCCTGTAGCCAGCCGTGTGTTATACACGGCCGCCATTTTCCTGTAGCTGGTCGCATGTTGTAACTTTCGGCCTCTAGTGCCTACGGCGGCCATTTTTGGGTGGTCTGCCGTTTTACTGGCTTAGATTGCTGGCTGGGTAGGCGGCCCTGCTTCTAGTGTCGCGGATACAGGCCGGAAGTGCGCTCCTGACACGTGGGGATCATGAGCAGAGGGACAGGCAGCTACTGCAGCACAGCTCCTGGGGCAGTGGGTGAGTCGTCCTGGGAACCTCTGGGGCAGGGACTGTGGGGCGGTGTGGGACGCACGAGTCCGGTGGTGTCTTCTGGGGTGCGGGCTATGGCGGCCGAAGCTGGGGCTTCTCAGCTAGGGGTCTCCAGTGGGGACCAGGCAGCGCTGGGACTGGTGGTTCCGCTGCACACTTTGACGGCCCTCCTGGAGGGATACTTCTCCTGGGCAGAGCCGATCCGTGACTGCGGGGTGGCGAGTAAAACGGCCACCCCCTTCTCTGTCCTCTGGGGAGGACTCGGAGCTGGAGGGGGCTCCGCGGTGTCAGGGACCCCCCTGGAGCTGTCGGATGGTGAACTCGGGGACCCTTCGGAGCCCCCAGGGGCCACCGCGGCTCGTGAACGGGCTCTGGTGGGCTCATTGGTCTCAGCGGTTCGCGAGACGCTGAAGCTGGGCCCGGCTGCGACTGGGGTGCCGTACGCTTTTGGGTCGCATAAGCCGGCCCAGACGCCTAAGGCTTCCCCTATTTGTCGTACTTTGATCAGTTCGTTTACAAGGAGTGGCGGCGTCCTCAGGGGTCGTTCGCCATGCCTAAATGTTTTTATGTGCGCTATCCCTTTGAGGATAGCCTATTGCAGAAGTGGAAGTCCCCGGCAGTGGACCCGTCGGTGGCTCGTCTGAACAAAGCGACCACTACCCCAATGGAGGGCTCTCCATCCTTCAAGGACCCGGCCGACAGGAGAACTGAGACTGTGTCCAAGGCTATGTTCCTGGTCGCGGGGTCGGCTATGCGGCCGACGCTGGCGGCACAGGCGCTTACGGAGTGGGCAACCATTGTGCACCAGGCTTTGGTGACTCTCCAGGCCTCTCCGGAACCTGTGCAGATGGCAAACCAGCTGATCCAAGGCCTTAAGTATCTATGTGATGCTGCCCTTGACATGGCCCCCATGTTGTCCAAACTGTCCATGTTTGCAATCGGACCTGCCCTTTGAAGGGGGTCGCCTCTTTGGGGCTTCCCTCGACAAGATCATTAAGGATTACACTGGGGGAAAGAGCACTTTCCTTCCAGAGCCCAGAAGGGGCAAGGAGCCCCGGCGCAGAGCGGGCCCTTCCTTCTCTACTCAAGAGTTTCTTTCGTGCGCCACATGCCTCGAACAAGGTCTCTCAGCCCGCCAAGGCCCCTGTGTGGGGCCAGAAGCGTCCCTGGCAGCGCAAGTCCAAAAAGGCAGAGGAGAGGTCCTCCTCCACACGATGGGTCGCCCCCACCCGCGGTTCGGGTGGGGGGGCGGCTCTTACGGTTCGCAGACCGGTGGACCTCGCGCATCTCTGATCTCTGGGTGCGCGAGGTGGTTTCGTCCGGTACAAGATAGGGTTCCGTACCCAACCCCCGGACAGGTTCTTCGCCTACAATCTGAGGCTTCCCCCAGAATGGCTGCAGGCCCTGTTCGAGGCCTTGAACGTCCTGCTCCATCAAGGTGTCCCGGTTCCTTCAGCGGAATGTTTCCGCGGTTTTTATTCAAATCTTTGTAGTTCCGAAAAAAGATGGGGTCAGGCCTGTCCTGGACCTGAAGGCCCTCAACTTCTTTGTGAGGGCGCAGAAATTCAGAATGGAATCTGCCCGCTCTGTGGTGGCGGCGCTTCGGCAGGGAGACTTCTTGGACACCCTGGACATCAAAGACGCGTATTTACACGTGCCCATATGCGTGCACCTCCAGTGCTTCCTGCTCTTTGCAGTGGGGGATCTCCACTACCCGTTCAGTCTGGCCTCGGTCCCACGGGTTTTCACCAAGCTCCTAGCCCCAGTGCTGGCTCTGCTGAGGCAGAGGGGCATAGCAGTAGTGGCATATCTCGACGACCTACTCCTGCGGGCGGAGTAGGACATCACCCTCGGTTTCCTGCGGGACTTCGGCTGGGTGATCAACCTTCCAAAGTCGGTGCTGACTCCGTGGCGCCGGTTGGAATGCTTGGGCTTGGTCCTGGACACGGAACGGGCAAAGGTGTTTTTCCCTGCCACCAAGGCCTTGACGCAAGTTGCGGTGCGCACCCTGCTGTCCCAGCGGTGGTCCTCTGATTTTGCATGCGGGTGTTGGGGCTGATAGTCTCCTCCTTCGAGGCGGTGCCTTATGCACAGAGCCACACCCGGCCCCTGCAGGGGGCCATCCTGCTGCTCTGGGGCAAGTCTCTGCTATCCCTGGATCGGGTGATCAGTTTGGATCACCGGACTCGAGGCTCCCTCACCTGGGGGCTACGGGCCCCGACCTTGGAGCGGGGGAAGTCGTTTCTTCCCATGGACTGGACGGTGATCACGACAGATGCCAGCTTATACGGCTGGGGAGGGGTCCTGGGGAGGTGGTCGACCCACAACCGCTGGATCTCAGGAAGAGTCCCGTCTCCCGATCAACGTGCTGGAACTGCGAGCGATCAAGCTTTGCCTCTCCCACTGGTCGGGGAGGTTGCACGGGCGTCCTGTTCGGGTCCAGTCAGACAACGCCACGGCTGTGGCTTATGTGAACCATCAGAGAGGAACGAGAAGCGCGGCGGAAGTGGCCCACATTCTGCGGTGGGCAGAGCTTCACGTGCCGGCAATCTCCGCCGTTCACATCCCGGGCGTCGAGAATTGGCAGGGGGACTATCTCAGTCGCCAGAAGCTGGCTCAGGGAGAGTGGTCCCTGCATCCGGAGGTGTTCCGCTAGATTTTTCAAAAGTGGGGCACGCCAGACGTGGACCTACTGGCATCCCGTTTCAATCAGAAGGTGCAGGCCTTCGTGAGCAGAACAAGGGATCCGCTGGCAGACGCAGCGGATGCCCTCGTGGCTCCGTGGTCTCGGTACCGGCTGCTCTAAACCTTCCCTCCCGCACCTGCTGTGCAGGATAGAGGCGGAAGGTATCCCAGATTGGCCTCGGTGTCCTTGGTACGCCGACGTGGTGCGGATGGTGGTCGATGTTCCCTGGAGGCTCCCGCTTCGCGAGGACCTACTCTCACAGGGACCCATCTTGCACCCTGCTTTACCCTCGCTGGCTTTAACGGCCTGGGTATTGAGTCCCAGGTGTTAAAGGATAGGGGACTCTCTGAGTCTGTCATTCCCAGTATGCTCAAGGCACGTAAGGCCACTTCGCGGAAGATCTATCACCGCACCTGGAAGGCTTACATTGTCTGGTGCGAGGCGGGGGGGTGGAACCCCCGTTCTTTCTCAGTGGCTCGGGTGCTGGCCTTCCTTCTGCAAGGCCTAGATCACAAGTTGGCATTGAGCACGCTTAAGAGGCAGATTTCTGCCCTGGCGATTCTTTTTCAGTGTCCCTTGGCGACGCATTCCCTCATTCGTACCTTTGTTCAGGGGGTTCGTCATGTCTCTCCTCCGGTACGGCCGCCTTTGGCGCCTTGGGACCTTAATCTGGTCCTTTCTGTGCTCCAGAAGCCGCCTTTCGAAAATATCAGGGAAATTTCCCTGCAACTGCTTTCACAGAAAGTGGCCTTTCTGGTGGCTATTACATCCGCCAGGCGGGTGTCCGAGCTGGCGGCTCTGTCCTGTAGGTCTCCTTGGTAATACACAGGAACAAGGTGGTTTTGCGCCCCTCTCCCTCCTTCTTACCGAAGGTGATCTCTTCGTTTCACATCAATGAGGACACTGTCCTCCCTTCACTGTGTCCACACCGTCTCATCCTAAGGAAGTTGCTTTGCATTCCCTGGATGTGGTTTGGGCTCTGTGGGTGTATTTGGCAGCCACTGCCTCGTTTCGGAGGTCCGATGCTCTTTTTGTCACGGTGGATGGCCCACGCAAGGGGATGGTGGCCTCGTCGGCCACCATTTCCCGTTGGATACGTCAGGCGGTGACCCGTGCGTATGCTATTCGGGGCAAAGAGCCCCCCCTTCCTGGTAACGGCTCACTCTACCAGGGAGATTAGTACTTCCTGGGCTTTTCAACACCAGGCGTCGGTTTCTCAGGTGTGTAAGGCGGCCACTTGGACCTCGGTGCACACTTTTTCCAAGTTTTACAGAGTTGATGTTGCAGCTTCTTCTGATGCTGCTTTTTGGCCGCAAAGTTTTGCAGGCGGTGGTGTGAGGCGCGTCTGGCACCTCCCGGAGAACTCTTTTGTTGGGTACTGTTGTTCTTGTTGCCCACCCCTCGTTGTGACACTGCTTTGGGACATCCCCACATGTCAAGATTAGAGGCTGTGTCCATCAATGAACGATTGAGAAAATAGGATTTTTTGACTTACCGTAAAATCCTTTTCTCTGAGTTCATTGATGGAGGCAGCACCCACCCCTCTTCTGTTGAGTTTGTACTGCTTGTGATCCTATTTTTCTTGTACGATACCAGATCGTAAAATTTTGTGTGTTTTTTTTTTTTCCTCTGAAAATACAATACAAATAAAACACAATACATTACTTCCAAATTTTTACTGTTTTCAATCTCTGGGGTGGCACTGAGAGGTAAAAAAGGGTGGATGATGTGAATTTCTGAATTTGGGAGCCAAAAAAAATATATCAAAGCCATACAAGAAGGTTTGACTGAAAAGAAGGGGAAACTAAAACTTTTTTCCTCAACAGAGAAAACTAAAACTGTCAAAGCAGTCACTCACCTTTTATGTTAATATTTGCCACCTCAACTTAGGGTTGCCATCTTTTCTTCAAGCCAAACCCGAACACTTCAGCTGCGCATGGCAAAAAGGTTTTTAAAGGGGGAACGCTGTGGACACTGTTGTAAAGGGGAACTCTGATGTATGGGGGTCTCTGCTCACCAAACCCCCCACTCACATCAGAGTTCCCAGCATTCCCCCTTATATTAGGGTTCCCGATGCCCCCCTAAATCCGTTCACAGGACACCCCTTACATCTGAGTCCCCCTTACCTTAGTGTGCTCACTCACTTGGAGGCAAGAGTGAGAAGAGGGGGAGGAGGAGACTTCAGTCACAGACATTGGATGGTGAACTCACTCACCTGAGGATGGAGGCTCAGGCATCGGCACCTTTTATCCACGATGTATCTGCTGAGCTTCAAACTTCCAGCCCACACATCCCTTTCCTGAGGCATAGAACGTTGGGGATTGGATGTGGGTGGGCAGACAGAGGTGTTGTAGGTGGGAGCAGGAGGAGGAGCAGATCATCCCCTCTCTCCTCTCCTGTCTGTGTATGGGGGTGGGGCCCATGTACACACCTATGCACTCGGTGGTTGTGGTACTTGGGGAGCCACAGTCCATTCTGAGCATAGTTTCCAGGTTTCAGGTGACCTGAAACCCAGACATACGATTCAAAACCCGGACTGTCCGGGTGAATCCTGAATGGGTGGCAGCCCTACCTCTACTACCATATAGTAAAGAAAGAAATGTGATCTATGAGGATGAGCAGATGATTGAAAGGTTTGCCCCCTCCATTTAAACACTGTTTTATTCAATAAAGCTGTAGTAAGGCTTCTATGAATAGCAGAGCTGAGAAGGGCATAGCTGGGCACTCTTGCTGAATGACCGGTCATTGCTCCCTCAGTTCTATTAACCCCTGCCACACCGGAAGTTTATGGTGGCTGGTGGAGAAGAAGGGGGGCTTTGGAGGAGGAAGATTTCACCTAAACCAGGATATAGCAGCACAGGGAACACATCAAACTGATTAGTATTGTTCATTGTGCGTATTTATTTAATGACATGTTTTTTGTGTGCATTTTAACTAAACTTGAACCATATGTCCTTAAAAGTGCCAGATTGCTTAACATTTAATGTTTTTCTACTCCAGATAGTTACTGATTGCATTGCACAAATTAAAAGAAGTGTGCAGTTCTGGCTTTTTCCTAGAATAATACTTACCTTGATCGATGCTGCATCTGTACCCCGGTTCCTCTGCACTGAGAACCGAGCGATCGAACACCGCCAATCACTCGGTTTTGACCGCTCCCCAAGCAGAGAGCTGCAGACTGTTATTAACCGCTCACTGCTCTGCTCCCTCTTTGCTCATTGGAGCGCTGGGCTGTGGAGGGGGCGGCAGGCTCAGTCTCTCAGCGACTCGCAAAAACGGGTCACAGGAGTGTAAAACGAACTGCACTCCTGTGCTCCACAGAAGTACAGCCAAATGAGCTTTGGCTGTACTTCTCCTTTAAATGGTCAATAATTGGCCATACTTACTTTTCTAGCAGGTGATATAGCCAATTTTTTTAATGTTTCTTCAGTAAAGTGAAATGTGTACATGTGATTACTACAGTCAGCTTGTTTTGACTGGTGTGGTCCTCTTAGATCTGTATTGCTGAATAAGTCAGTTGTTTCCCTTTTGTAGTCTTTGAATATGTTGTTTTAACCAGGAAGAATACATTTTAATTCTAATAGTTTTATCAAATGTCTCTTACCTGACTTTTTTTTTTTTTTATTATCAAATGTCTCTTACCTGACTTTTTTTTTTGTTCCCCTCATTCTAGCACTTTACACCTATCTTTCCTGGAGAATCCTGATTTTCTTATTGGTCTCGATAAAGCTCTCCATCGCCCGGAGTCTGTCACATGAGTATAAGCAAAGATAAGGATGCACATCCTTTTTGGAAATGATCTTTTTTGACGGAGTTAACAGTTACCAGGACAGTTTTAACCAACCAAGCTGCGTTCTTAAACTGCATCGGCAGCTAAATCCGTTTGAGAAAAGACCTAGGTGCAAAATTAAATGCACTAGATGCTGCTAGGTCAAGTCCATCTCTGTAACTGGTACACTGTGTTTCTGTTTAGACTCTGAACTATACAGAAGAAATATTGAAATGGTTTTCCCGATCAAACCAAAAGTTTATCCCTTTATAGGATGCATTACAGCAAAATGGAAGTGTTCTGCCTTTGCCATCCATTGCTGCTGCGCAGAAGGGGACTACTGCAACATTGGATGTGACATCTGGTAACACCTGTCCATGCAGTAATGATACTGCTCTAGGAAATAGCCGTATGCAGACTTGAGGGATCACAAGGTGTAAACTCCCTTGTATCATGCCAGTAATTAGGTCCCCCAGGACTTAGTTTTATACTCCTTTTTCATTCTAAAGTAAAGTTAAAATAAAACACTATTTATATTTTGAAATTACGATTTTGTGTTTGTACATGTATTATAAAACTGCTTTTTGAATATTTTTTTTTGTTCAATCATATTTTTTCTTATCCCCTCTCTCAGCCCCAATGTTGTTCATCTATTTTGAAATGCATAAAAGGAGTTGCAGTGAGAGGGAAACTTTGCCAGGACAGAAAGTGAAACTGAAACCACCAGACAGAATTAAAAGCCCTTCCCTATTTAAAATGACACACTTTGGCTGAACCTATGCTTTCAGTCCAAGGAGAAAAATAAATCTATCTTACATTTAGCCCTAGCCCAGATCAGACACAGAACATGTGTTTCATATGTTAGGTGAAGGAATGAGTTGGGAACTCTGTACCGGAGTTGGTATGTTGGGGTATTGCAGTACATGGGTGTGGTCAGAAACGCCCTTTTGCTTATACAAATTATGGGGCAGAGGGTGTTTACATCTAACCAGGCCACCCTACTACTGAAAATTAGTTTTAATCTGTGTTCCTTTTCCAATTATTTTCAGTGGTGTAAAAAGTCTTTCAGCCTAGATTAACACTTGTGCAATGCAGATGCCGCACTTGAATTGCACCATATTCCTATGCACATCACATGCTATGTCTGTGTGGTGTGATTTACAAAATGTATGGCTCAAATCGCATCACATCCGCACCAAAAGAGTGCAGGAACTTTTTTTCTGCACCTTAATCGCATTGCATGGGTGAACCAGGGCTCAAGGGAAATATGGTTGCTGTTGCTGAATCGCCTTCTGAAAATATTAGCTGCTTGTCTAATTTTTATTCATGTAAGTCAATGTTTCCATGCACTGCATTGATGGGCAACAAGCCTGAAACTGATGTATGCATTTTGGAATAAGTGGCTACTTATTAGATTCTACGTGAGCTGTAAACCTATATGAGCCAGGAGGAATATAATCTATTTGTCATGATAAACCACTTAGTTTTGGCTTTGTGATGGAAGTGATGCATACAGATGTTTGTGATCGCTCCACCCAAAAACTGAACCATTGCTATCTGCCTATGCCTTTTAACATTGGTATGTCTGTATTGTGATCGCTCCACCCAAAAACTGAACCATTGCTGTCTGCCTATGCCTTTTAACATTGGTATGTCTGTATTGTGATTGTTCCACCCAAAAACTGAACCATTGCTATCTGCCTATGCCTTTTAGCATTGGTATATCTGCTTATACTAGCTTCATCTTCCTTAAACTGAACACTGAATGACTGCTTAAATGTCTTTGGTGAACTGCTATTGTCACTGCTGTTTAAATTACATCTGTAGCCATGTTCATAACACTGATAGTTATTTAGCCTATAGCCTTACCTAAATTTATGGTTTTCTTATCTTTACAATTTTGGCCTGTGTTGCATTTTGATTGCAGTTTTAGTAGTTTAATGGGATAGCTATGTGCCTTATATCATCTCCTAATTGATTAATTGTTTACCTCCACCCCACCCATCACAGTATAAAACCAAGCCTTGCTTATGGGGGAAGCATTGCAGGGGGTTGGACATTGCAGAGGGGTTCTTTTTAACAAAGTGGGGTTCTTTAAATAAGTGGGCACTTCAGTTCTTGCACTTCAGGGATTTGCACAAAGCGCATACTAACAAGAAACTACTTTATCACCAGACTACAGGTAACTCTTTTCCAAAACAAAACACTTTCCTCTAGAACATGCAGACCTTTCCTCTCCTATTCAAAATAGCAGCCTCTCTCCTCAAACTATCTTTTCTTCACCCCTCTTCCCCACCCCACAATCTGTACATATCATCCTCACTTCTCCCCTCTCCCTGTTACTGCACTCATCACCTCTTTCTAACTCTATGCCCACATGATAACAAAACCAGGATGCTCAAGCACATCCCCTCATATAAATCATATTCCCATATTACTTCCCTTTCCCTTTCTCTTCTGCTTCTCCTAGCCTCTGGAGATATTTCCCCAAACCCTGGGCCTCTCTCATTTAACCACACACATCACCACCACCCCACACCCTCTGGCAGTAGTCGACAAAACAAAACCTTTTCTCAATGGACATCAGACCACTATTTCATCAAAGAACAATCATACGCGAAACACGTTTAG
>BLSH010313119.1:820142-830644 GCA_018402905.1 Glandirana rugosa
GGGGGATTTTACCGATAAAAGAAGAGTATGGTAAAAAACAGTTTATATAGTAAAAAATGTCGAGTAGCCAAAAATGTTGGAACTGTGTGAACGTCGTCTGAGGTCAAAAGGGAGGGCGGGGAGGGGAGTAAAGGGAAGGGGGAAGGGAGGGGTGTAAGACTTTTTGTGTTTCAAGAAAGAACCTTGGGTCAATTGGTTTGATCACAAGGGTCGGGTAACGTGTTGGAAAGAAAAAATTAAAAAGGTTGTGCAATGGGCTGGGAACACTAGTTTGGTTAACTGGGTTCCAAGAAAGAACTTTGTGTTTTTCAGAATGTGGGGAGGGAAGGGGGAAGGGAAATGAGGGGAGGGGCGGGAGGGAAAACTGGAGTCTGCTGCAAGTGTGTCAAGGTTGTAAAAACCGATGAGCTGTAAAAAATGATATATTTGACAAAAAATGGTATGAGAAGAAAATAGCCATTTTAGGGGGGGACTGTGAAGGAATGTAGTGAACATGGTAATAATCAGAAAGTGCCTATTTTCTTACGTGTATACATGTTTCTATGCAACTCCTTACTTATTATATAGTATACAGCTTAGCTTTGCTTCAGAATTAAGATGGAGTCTACATCCTGGTGACTACGCCCCCGAAGAGACTGGAGGTATGAGGAAGTAAAGAGCGAGCAAGTGGCAACCAAGCTTCAAGCATCAAGTTTTTGCATTTCAGCCAATCAAGATGTGCCTTTGGCTATGACTACATTTGCATAGTAGTGATGTATACTCTATTGTTCTTTGTGTATAAAAGGTTGGGCACCGCCCAGCAATAAACAGAGATAAGGAAGTGATTGAACTGAGCAGACGTCAGTGTGATTACTCCCTGCGTGCAAGCATCTACACTTCATAATTAGGAGCAGCAGCAGACATCCAACCTGAACCCGATTGCGGTTTTGATCGATTACACTTTGATTTAAGGATACTTCATCTAATGACTACTTAACCTTAAAGTAGAATTATGGTCAAAATGAAGAAATCAATATATTATGCACCTATACAGTCTGTTAAACATGTCACTGATTGTTTTGCAAAAAGCAGTAAGGATGGTGAGATCTCTACCTTGTCCCCTGCTGTCATGTGCACTTCCTTTAGTGAGGTGACAACTTTATTTCCTGGTTTTTGAATTGCCTGGAACTAGACTTGTGTTGTCCCCATTTGTGTCTATTCTCTGCAAAAAATGTCCTGACATCACTGGGGGAGGGGCTTTGTATTACATGGGAAGCTGAGGGATTTAATTCTGCATAGAATCATGATTAGACTCTTCCCACGATTGGCCCATGAAGCCCTGCCCACTCCAACCTATGTCCTGCCTTTGCCTGCCCACTGCTCTAGCTCCTTCTGTTCTGCTAGATTACAAACTACCAGAGGAGTGCAGACAGAGAAAAGCACACAGATTAATACACTGATCTGTGTGCAAAGTAACCTGTACTATCTTGTGGTGTGGTTACATTGCACACACCCAGCTATTGATTGGCAGATGGGTGTGTGTTCTGTTAAATAGACTGAGCATTATAGAAGTCTGGATGTCTGTGGGTTAGAGCAGCTATTTCACTGACAGGAAATTACATCTGACCTCTGCAGAACTCCTGGGAGAACTGATGGAGGGGATTACAGACATCAATCACAGCTACATGTTAGGGAAATAATAATTTATGTTATGTTTATTACCATATGTAATTTTCAGGTAGTTATGAGGATTTATTAAAATATGTATGTTGCCTTTAGTTGTATTTTAAAATAGATTTTATTGAAAACTTATATTAAAATATTCCAAAACACAAAAAGGACACTACCTCTGATGCAAAAAGATTAAAATTGTCAACATTTTCATGCAACTAGGACCTGCCGGCAACACTCCACATTCAGTACATCGTGTATTAAATCTGGGGGATAGGTGGATGTGCCACCATTATTCAAGGGATGAGAGGTAATGGCCGTAATTGGTAACATCACATAATCCCATATGTCAAGCCCGGAAGGTGCAAGGTAAGGTAATATTCCCTCAGTTCAGGATGTAGCTGAAAAACCATATTCCCGTGATGTTGGTGCGGCTAGCTTGATGGGGGGAGAAGAGCAGGATGCTGTGGAAAGCTACAACTGTGTCCAGGGTGAGGACTCCCGCTGTGCAGGGAATTGCCCTCACCCACTGCAGAGTGCACTTCAGAGCAACGTGAATGCAAGCTGGTGCGGCAGGAGTCTATTACATAATGTACAGAGCAGCTAGCTGCTGGGAAGACCAGTCACAACAGATTATAGCTGGCTGTGCCAGCGTCTGCTCACAACCAATGGGCTTGCACCGAGGAAATCCGATGATTGGCGGACGAAACGCGTCAGCTTAACTTCACCCTTGCAACTCGAATGACAATGCTGGACCCTCCCCCCCACCCTGTGTAAATGTCGGACTATCAGCTGTTTGCCGTGGATTTTGTTGGAGAGCCAGCATACAGCACAGCAGCTGGATATCTGTGCGGCTGGTCGGGACTGAGACTTCAGGCCCGTTAGTGGTGAGCAGACACTGGCACAGCCAGCTATACTCTGTTGTGACTGGTCTTCCCAGCAGCTAGCTACTCTGCACATTATGGGATAGACTCCTGCCGCACTGGCTTGCATTCACGTTGCTCTGAAGTGCACTCTGCAGTGGGTGAGGGTGATTCCCTGCACAGCGGGAGTCCTCACCTTGGACACAGTTGTAGCTTCCCACATCATCCTGCCCTTCTCCCCCCATCAAGCTGGGCTGCACCGACATCACGGGAATATTGTTTTTCAGCTACATCCTGAACTGAGGGAATATTACCTGACCTGGCACCTTCCAGGCTTGACATATGGGATTATGTGATGTTACCAATTACGGCCATTACCTCTCATTCCTTGAATAATGGTGGCACATCCACCTATCCCCCAGATATTATACATGATGTACTGAATGTGGTGGTTGAATAGTGGAGTGTTGCCGGCAGGTCCTAGTTGCATGACAATACTGTCAATTTTAATCTTTTTGCATCAGTGGCAGTGTCCTTTTTGTGTATTGAAATATATTAATATAATGTTTCAATAAAATCAATTTTATAGTCAAGTACTTCCCTATAAGGTTTTCTTTGTGATCCTTAATCCCCCATTTTTTGTATATGACCCTTCAGCCTTGGGAACCACACCCTATACTTGGGTGAGGCCCCTCAGTTGGGGATAAGGCTCTTGATTTAGCGTCACCCCATAGAGTAATCAACTTATCTACTCGGGTGTCTTTTTATACTATTTTCTCAGAACGTCATCTAATGAAGCTGAAGAACATTTTGAAGACCTTGAAAAACAGACAGATGAGATGCTGCTATACAGATTTCTACCCAGGTGGTGTGGTAAACCATACCCAGTGGTGGTCTGGGTCTCTGAGCAATAGCTTGATGACTAAATAATGGGCTCACTTTACAGTTGTGATGAAAGACGTGCAGCTGTTAAAGCAGAGATGAGAAGGTGATAAAGACCTGGAGTGGGTTTGTAGGGAATGTCAGCAATAATGCATGCAAGAAATGTATACAAGAAAGTCCTTTCTTTCCTATAAGGTAGTATCTGGGTTGACTGAAAAGGATAGAAGAGAACATTTTTTTATTCAATGAAATAGAAGTAGACCTGTCATAAGAAAAACATGGTCTTCCTCTGCTGACCTATTTCAGAAAAAGCCAGTTGCCTGGATGTTCCAATCAGCCAGTTTCCTTTTAGGACTAGACAAAGCTGTGCTACCAGTGATCTCCTATTATGCAGTGGAACTGCAATATTAAAAAAATGTCACTAGAGGGAGCTCTCAGCACACAGCTCATCACAGGGTCAGTATGGTATAATTTTCCTGCCAAAAATCACACTTCTGGGGTAAAAGTTTTATAGCTGGCTAGTCTCATTGTACAGCCTACTAAGCTTAGTTACAATGATACAGGAATAAAAATACCTTGCAATCAAACTATTAGAAAACCGATTGAAATTAAAGTGGTATCGGTCAGCTTTACGGTCTGCATAAAGCTAAGAAATAAATCTCCTGTTATATACAGTCAGCACAGCAAATATGAGGCCAGTTTAACAAAAAAAAAAAGAGGAGATATCAGGGTTGCCGCAATCACATTGTGCGTGTTTGTGACATCATCAGCCTGCCTCTTTGCCAATCAGAGGAAGCTTTGTATTCATAGAATACATTGCTTGCTCTGAGCGGCTGTGCGCCACAGTGGTAGAGTCCTCTGTGTATGAAACAGCAAGTCTTGGCTCGCACCTGGAACACAGTGCGGTATGCTGTATGCTATGTACAATTTATACAGCACATCCAGTGGCCTCACAGGTTAGTAAGGGACATAGTTTGTTTTGGCCAACTTGCTCAAACAAACTATGTAAAGTGTGTGGAAAGATAGAGTTCTTCTTTAAATATTTATGCTTGAAAGCAGTATAGGCTTTTAACCACTTGCTTACTGGGCACTTAAACACCCCTCCTGCCTGGAACAATTTTAAGCTTTCAACACTGTCACTCTTTGGACAATTGCGCGGTCGTGCGGCGTTGTACCCAAACACAATTGATGTCCTTTTTTCCCCAAAATAGAGCTTTCTTTTGGTAGTATTTGATCACCTCTGCTGTTTTTATTTTTTACGCTATAAAAATATTAAAAAAAAGAGCGACAATTTTGAAAAAAGAACCATTTTTTTTTACTTTTTGCTATAATACATATCCAAAAATAAAAAAACATTTATTCCTCAGTTTAGGCCAACATTTATTCTTCTACATATTTTTGGTAAAAAAAAATCGCAATCGCGTATTTTGAATGGGTTGCGCAAAAGTTATAGCGCCTACAAACTACGGAAATTGGTTTATGGCGTTTTTTTATTTATTTATTTTTTTCTCACTGGTAATGGCAGCGATCTGTGATTTTTATAGGGACTGCGATATTGGGGCGGACAAGTCTGACATTTTTGACACTTTTTTTGGGACCAATGACATTTATACAGCGATCAGATCTAAAAATAGACACCGATTACTGTATAAATGTCATTGGCAGGGAAGGGGTTAACACTAAGTGGGCAATCAAGGGGTTAAATTTGTTCCCTGGGTGTGTTCTAACTGTGTGGGGGCGGGGCTGACAGGGACATAACAGATCTCACTGATCCCAATCACAGGGATCAGTAGATCTGTCATGCCTCCCCCCCTCACAGAGCGGGGAACCGCCGTGTTTACATTGCCGGTTCCCCGTTCTGGCTCTCTGTGAAGGGATTGCGGGTCTCTGGCGGACATAGAGTCCGCCCAATCTGCGGGCACGCCCACGAAGCGTGCAGTGGCTGCGAGAGTGCGCCTGTGAGAGTGCGCCTGGAGCGCGCAAAGGTGCAGATGTCAATTGATGGCGCCCCGGCAATTCTGTAGCCATTAACCGGCTATAGCGTGGATCTGAAGTGGTTAAACAATTTCCTCACCTAACTAAAGATACGAAAAGTTATACAGAGAGATAAATAGGGCAATAGGTAAAAATGAAATCTTTTTGGCTCATTGATTGTGTTAACTATGTCAAGGTATGAACTAAAAGGAGTTGTAAAGGCAGAAGGTTTTTTTATCTTCATGCATTCTATGCATGAAGATAAAAAAACACCTGTGTGTAGCAGCCTCCCCAGCACCCTCTAATACTTACCTGAGCCCCTTCTCTCTCCAGCGATGTCCACGAGTGTCTCAGCCATCCAGGAAACTCCTCCTGATTGGCTGAGACACTGCAGTGGCGCCATAGGCTCCTGCTGCTGTCAATCAAAGCCAGTCAGCCAATCATTGGAGGGGGGGGGGTGGGGCCGGGGCTCCATGTCTGGATGGATACACGGAGCTCTGACTTGACTTGGGTGTCCCCTGTAGCAAGCTGGTGGCTGAGCAGAGAAGAGACACCCAAGAAGAGAAGGATCCGGGCTGCTCTGTGCAAAACCAACTGCACAGAAGTAACGAGGTAATGTTTTTGATTTAAAAAAAAAAGAGAGACTTTAAAATCACTTAACCACTGGTCGACCACCTGTCGCAGTTATCCTGCGGCAAGGTGGCTCTGCTGCGCAAATCGCTGTACCGGTACGGCAATTCATGCACTAGCATTTGTGGGCGCTGGGGAGCCAAACAGTGCGTCCGGGAAACTGGTCCAACGGCCGCCCGCGATCATTCCCCGCAGAGACAGAACGGGGATCTGCCAAAGTAAACAATGCAGATCTCCGTTCCGTCAGGGGCTGACACTGTGATCTTATCTTTCTGTTATGCAGGAAGACGGATCTGTGTTATCCCAGGCAGTTCATACAGTTAGAAAACACCTGTACGGAACACAGTTAACCCTTTGATCGCCCTTAATGTTAACCCCTTCCCTGCCAGTGTCATTAGTACAATGTCAGTGCATATTTCCCCTAGTGTCTTTCAGGACAGCCACCTTTGAGAGACCTCTGCTCCCCCCTTCTCAAGAAACACTGCCTCAATCTACATTTAAAAGGTATGCTTCCCCGCCGGCTTCTCAATTCTGTTTCCTCCGGCAGGGAGGCCCCATGGGGTACCGTGGCCAAAACAGCCGTGGAGGCTGAGGCCTGTATGTCCTGTGAAGGAGACAGAGGTCTCTGGGCACTAGTGGCGGTGCGGGGCCTCAGGGAGAGGTTACCTGGCAGCTTACCTGTCTGTCATCTGCAGCTCCACAGGTGGTGTTTCCTCTTGGTAGTCGGAGGGGGAGGAGGCACATGGGACTTGATGGCGGTGGTTCTATGTGCTCTCTCGGGGGGGTTCCTACGGTTCTGGCTGGTGGAGGGTCCCAGGGTGGCTTGTTGTGTTTTTGGCGAGTGAAGCAGCCATAGGTCACAGGTTAAGTACTCTGACGGCCAGTGCAGCCATGGGAGACTTCCTGACGGGCATGGGTTCAGATCCACATGTCGGCCTTCACTAATGAAGGAGCCTCCCCTCACAGGTTAAGTACTCTGATGGCCAGCATAGCCATGGGAGACTTCCTGAAGATTAAGGGCCCTTTCACACGGGAATTCCGTTCAGGTCCTCCTGAACAGACACTCAATGCAGCCCTATGGAGCGGTGGATGTCAGCGGAGACATGTCCGTTGACACCCGCCGCTCTCTGATCCGATCATGTCCCTGAAAAACAGATGGATGGAAACCCTATTTTCCATCAGTCTGTGGAATCGGATCAGATCAAATCGGATGACAATAGACAGGCGGTCTGTTGTCATCCAATCCCCATAGAGCAGAGAAGGGCTTTGACAGTTCCATCTCTGCTCAGTGAGCAGAGACGGAGCTGCTATCCGTCGGCTCAGTGGGGATTGGTGGATCAATCCCCGCTGAGCAAAAACTGACCCTTCACATGGAAAGCCCGTGTGAAAGGGCCCATAGGATGTTATCCTCATGTTGGCTCCTTGTAAAATACTAGAAGCAAAGCTAGAGACAGATCCAGCCCCCAATGTAGTCGGGCAGCGCAGTGGATTAGCAGTTCACTGCTGCCAGGCAGCTCTGGGGTCACGGGTTTGTTCAACCATGACATTAGAGTCTTGCAGGTGCGAGGCATACAGTACCGCGCAGTCTCTCAGGCTAGTTAGAGAGCATCTCAGGTGGCTCGGCAAAAAGAAAAAAGAGCTGCGGCATGATGCAGTAGAGGTTGTGGGTTCAGATCCCAGTTCTGGCACATACCTTAAAGAGAAGGCCTGGATGGTGAATCCAGTAGGCTTCCTCATTACAAGGCTTCCCTGGAAGAGGTGGGAGGATCTTTTGGTTGTGTTCCATACCACTTTGGGGATCCAGGAAGCACAGTGCTCAGCCCAATAGCCTTGTGATAAACAAAAAAGACCAAAAGTAGAGCCCTTGATTACAAGAAAGGTCTAAACCTGCACCAGATGGAAGATGGTAGAACATGTATAAACCTATATGAAGCTGCTACTTTAAATGGGAACATCAATTGCAAAGAAATAGTCAGCGAACTAACATTAGCGCTAATGCAGAACGTAATAAGAAAAAACCTGGTGTTCATATAAAATAAAAAATAAAATACGAAAATAGTCCACTTTAATTCCCCTCAGTGAGGTAAATGTGAGTCAATGAAAAAAGCACTGCATCCAGATTACTTAGGAGACATAGGAAAAAGTCTTCCGTCCAATTTCCACCACCATACACCACGTGATCAATCAGGTGTGCAATCGCCCCCAAAGGAGAGACTCTTACCAGAGATAGATGCTAGGCACTCTCATGCTCTAGCAAAACCACTTGTTGTGCCTATGCACCAGCTGTTCCTGGATCTCAGTCACTGATTAGAATCACGATGTAAGGCAAAGCTCCATATGTAGAATCATAAAAATGACAAGGATCGCATTATAGTGTAAAACCGTTTCATGAGATTTATTTAAACATCTATAAAAACAGTCCCCCCAATGTGGAAACTCTTACCAGAGATCTTGTAAATATAGGCACATAAAAGCTCAAAGGACGCCGACCATCCCAGGGCTTAATTCAGACCTCCGGCAGTGTTACTCCCCAGTGCTCCACTAGAGCCAGGAGAGTCCGCTGTCAGCTAGTGAACGTGGAGCCGTCTTAGCCAATCACAACGCGTTTCGTCACACATCGGACTTCTGCTGGTGATTGGCTAGACGGAAAGACGGCCCTGGTTAAATACCCCGCCTCCCCCATACAACTGAATGCTTAATGTAGAATCATAAGCTCAGTCTAAGATTCGTCATAGGAGGGGCGGCGTCCGCATTAACAATCCTACCTGGTATAATCCTATATTGTAAGGGGATACCACAATATAATTAATAACACAAACGTAAATCTGAAAGGCGATCATCGTCATAAAAACAGATCTAGCAATCATATTTATTTTCCTGTGGACTATTCTTACTTGCTATAAGTGGCACATATGAAGTAAAATTATTTTATGCTAAAACGAAAAATAATTACAAAGCTCAACATTCCTATCAGGAAAAAAAACTTTATATCACAAAGGGATGCCAAGGCATAACTAGTGAGACAAACGTTTATCTAAAAATCAATCGTTGTCATAGTTCAAAGTATCCAACTTACATAGTTCCCTTCCCTGTGAACTATCCACACTAATTAAAAGAATGGCAAAAAAATGACATGTACCCAAACCAGAAGTATGATGGTAATAAAGAATCAAAAAATATATTGCAAGGCACAAAGAAAGATTAGGGGCCTTGCCTAAACGTCCAATATCCAATATCAGACTTAATGACACACACTGCTGAGCAGTGTAATTCCCTCATTGCTAACATTCGCTGCAATGGTCAGCAGGGGTCACTAAACATCACTGATAAAAGAATTCACATCAAGTTCAATATTCATTCCCTGAGGATGCAGGCTATGCATGAGGTAAATCCACTGCGTCTCTCTCTGCGATAAATCCCTGACACGGTTGGACCCCCTCCAATTGGGATAAACCACATCAATACCACAAAAAACGAAGTACTGTTGGGTCTCTCCCATGTTTCAATTTAAAGTGCATAGATACGCTGTGGTCCCTGTACCCGTTTTTAATGTTAGTCAAATGTTCACCAATACGCACTTTCAGTTGTCTCTGTGTGCGACCTATATAACACAGGCCACACGGAAATCAAAGTGCGTAAACGACATACATGGAATTACAAGTAATAAAGTCCTTGATCTCAAACTTTCTCCCTTCAGAATTGCTAAAGTTGGTGAAACTTTTATTTAAACCCCGAGTCCATCTACAGGCCTTGCAATTTTTACAGGGAAAGAAGCCAGATTTATTACTGGGAAACGTAAGTTGCCCCGGGGCATCTAAAACTTTTTGACCAAATGGTCACCAAAGTTAGGGGCCCGTCTGTAAACAAATTTCGGTCTATCTGGCAGAAGAGGTCCCAAATCGCGATCTAACTGCAAGACATGCCAATGTTTATAAAATATAGACTCCACCTCTTTGTATTGATTGTGGAAATCTGACAGAAACTTCAGTTAGAAATTAGTAACATCCGAGACAATTGTCTTATCTTTCAAGCAGTCTTCTCTAGAGGTATATTCAACCTCTTTGATGACCCTTTCCAACTCTCGGGGCTGGTAACTAGAGTTGAGCGAACCTCTGGAAGTTCAGGTTCTGCTGGTCCGTCCGAACTTCGGGACAAAGTCCGGGTCCGGGTCCGGACGGAACCCGAACGATCGCACGGACAACCGTACAGAACGTCAATCTAGCGCTAAACCCTGGAGAAGACGGTCTATCTGGCTTTAAACAAATGTCTGCCCGGGGATTGAAACCACTGGTAAACCAGTTTTTCAAAATCTACGGGGCCCCGTTGAATGCAAAGGGTCATTATTTAGACCGAAGAAAGGGACATTTTTAACGTTCCGGACATCTACCTGAGCCCCAAATTTATTTTCAAAGTGGTTGAAATCGTTAAGACTTCCCTCTTTCAAACTCTAGTTCCTGAAATAATGAACATTAAGGTACATACAGCAAATGCGTGAAACTAAAG
>BLSH010313119.1:843128-874016 GCA_018402905.1 Glandirana rugosa
AAATCTCAAATTCCCCCAACAATCTGATCGTTGAGCACGATCGTAGCGATCGTTGTTCTATGCAGAGCTTGATCTGCAACTCAAGGCAGCGGTATGTGAAATCTCTAATTTCTGCTATCTGTCCTCAGAGCAACAGCACAGACAGCAGTAGTAAAGTAATCTATCTCAGGATGCAGGATCAGGTCTTAAAATGTCTCAAATCTGTCCCTCAAGCTTTCAGCTTCCTTTCCCTACACTAACCCAAGGAGCATGTGACTGCAGCACTGTGACTCCAGCTTATAAAGAGGCTGGGTCACATGATGCACTGGCCAATCACAGCCATGCCATTAGTAGGCATGGCTGTGATGGCTTCTAAGGGCAAACCAGTGAAACGCTTGTTGATTGGCTGCCCTGCAGCTTCTCAACACGTGGAGTAAAATAGCAGAACCCTGGACCGAACCCGAACGATTACAGTCCGGGTTCGCTCAACACTACTGGTAACCTTTTTGTTGAAATTTGTCCTTCAAAATAACAACCTGTTCTCTATGATCCTCAACTTTACTACAGTTCCTCCTAACTCTTAAAAATTGTCCCTTAGGTATATTTCTGATCCATGAGGAGTGATGTCCACTGTGGATAGAAAGATAGCTGTTGCGATCTGTGGGTTTAAAGTACACCTTGGTCAAGAGAGCCGTATCCACTCTCTCTATTGTGACATCCAAATAATGTATAACTGTGTCACTAATGGTATACTCCAACTTGATGTTCCTATTATTTTGGTTAAGGTACGATAAAAACTCCACAGCCGCTGGATGGGAACCTCTCCATACCAATATCATGTCATCTATATACCTGCGATAAAAGAGGATATGGGGTTTCTCACTATCAAACATAGTTTTATCTTCCCACTCTGCCATAAACAGGTTGGCGATGCTGGGGGCAAATTTAGCCCCCATCGCAACGCCAACCTGTTGGCTATAAAATACATCACTATACCAAAAATAATTGTGCCACATGCAGAAGTGCAGGGCCCTCCCTAAAAACTTCTTCTGCACGTCTGAGATGTCATCACGTTTGCTCAATGCCCAGTTTAGGGCCAATAGAGCATCGTCATATTGAATGACCGTATATAGTGATGCAACATCTGCTGTTATCAGGTATATACCTGTAGAATCATCTTTCCAAAAATAAATTTGTGACAATGAACTGAGCAAATCCTTGGTATCCCTCAAATAGGCCTTAGTTTGTTGCACACTCGGTTGGAAATAGAGACTGATTCACATTATATTGATACTCCAAACCATTTTAAAAAAGAAATCAACAAACAACCAAATAAAGAGAAGGGGATATCACAACCCCCACCCCCCCTTTTATAAGTCTAACTATAACAAACAAATTAACGAATATCGAGGACTTAGGGAATGGACACAGGTAACACCTAGGGGCCGATTTAGGGGTGGCACCACCTCTAGGGGGAGAGTGAATAACCCGTATAATTATGATATGCCACATACCCCTATTAGACATAATACACAGGACAGATATGGGGTGGAAGTCTCTAACAGATATTTACCTCTAGGTAGTCCATATACTTATAGAAATAATAATGATTTTTTTGGGCATCCCAGGGGCTATCAGGGAGGGGGTCACCCTATGAGAGGGGGTTACCACTCACAACCCCCACCCCGTTTCAGGGGGAGAGGGAGGGGGATGCTGAAAATAGGCAAAGGCTTATTCGCCATTTGGCCAATGCACATCAGTTTAAACCAAGGGAGGCCAGCCGCAACAGGCTCCAGCCCCTCTGAAAACTTGGGATCAGAACCCTCCGCTGACAACAGACGCAGGCTTGTTCCAAAAATCCAGACATACCGACCTAGTCTTGGGAGACAGAGGGGCTTTGTCGGGCTCCACGGTCAAGAGAATGAATGCTTTTCTGAAAGGGACCTGGGATGTTTACCTTAGGGAATGTAAGACCTACTATGGCATTTACAGTGGGGTCTGACAATTGCTGGCACACATAAAAACACGGACAGCAAAGAGGTCAGTCTGCAGCCCTTGGCCAATTCGCTAAGGAAGGCCTTTTCTCATACGTTCACTGACAGACGCAGCCCTTCATTGACAAGTGGGGTTTATGCTCATCCTACCAGGAGTAGACTAGGCAAATAGAAAAAAAGCAAGCTGACCCCTCCCAGGGGGCCGTCCTCACTCCAGCATATAACCCCCCTGCACTGTATAGCATATCAGTTTTATTATGCCTAGTGCAAGAGTTAGACCTGGTTCCCTGCTGGGACCTGTGGTTCCACAGATCGTTTCTTCTTTGGGCTTTCAAGCTATCTGATGAAGACTGCTATCAAGTAGCTGGCTGGGGCATAGAGGATATCCTGAATCCTGAACTCTCCCCAGCACGGCCGACCGATGCGGGCTACCCTTAGCCTTGGCGGGGTCCGCTGCATTGTGCCCGTTCCGTGCGGATGGCCAGTGGGTGATCTCCACTTGCTCCCAGTGACCGGACTCTGTTCCCGTCCAGGGGCCTTTTGGCCTGCAGCATCCCTCTCTGGCAGTGGGAGGAAGGTCTGCAACTGGGTGGCTACCCACTACACCTGTCGGACTGGTGAGTGACCTCCTCCCTCCCCCCTAGGGGCGCGGAGGGGGGGGGCTGAGCGAATTCTAGCAGTCTAGGCTGGCCAGTGGAGGTTTTCTTCTAGGGCTCAGGTCCCCCCTGGGTGTCCTCGCTCCCCTCCTACACCCCCGCACCGCACCCCGCGCTTTAGAGTTGCTATGCGGCGATCCGCCGCCATTTTTCCATAGCCGTGGCCATTTTGTTGGTGATTTTGGCCTCTAGTGACGAACGGCGGCCATTTTGCTGTAGTCGTGGTCTGTATTACAGGCTTTTGGCCTCTTGTGACCGCTCAGGGGCCATATTGGATGTGCCTGGGAAGAAAAACGTGCGGTTAAGCCGATGCTTCCTCTTGGTGGATGGCACAGGCGGCGCAGGCTCTCTGACTGGCGGTCACTAAGCACTCCTACTGGGACGCAGTGCTTGAGAGGCAACAAACAGCAGGTATAGCTGGGCTCTCCCTGGGGTGCTGGTAGCAGTGGGTGCAGGCCTCCTGGGTGTCCTCCCTGGTTGATCTGTGGGGCTGCATTGTGGGGGTGTCAGGGCTTTTCTGCCTGTCAGTGTCCAGTGGCGCAATGGCGGCTGAATCTGCGGGTCCTTCCAAGGAGGAGCCAGTGGAAGCGCAACCTGCGCTGGGGACTCTGGTGTCCCTGGACCAGTTAAGATCAGTATTTGGGGAATTTTTTCCCCGGGAGGTGCTGGGCCGTGCTAAGGGGGCCCCTAAAAAGCATCCACCTCCACCTTCATCGGGGGGAGGAGTCTGAACCAGAAGTGGCCTCAGTGGTCACGGGGACCCCCGTGGTGCTCTCAGATGGTGAACTGGAGCCCTCGGACGGCGAGGAAGACCAGGGGGCCTTGGTAGCGCGAGAGGGCGCTGATGGCCGCCCTGATCGCCGATATTTGTGCATCTTCGTGACTGGACCAAGCCGGGGAGTCACAGGAGACTGCATACGTTTGTGGGTCTTTTAAGCCACCTAGGACCCCTAGGGCTTACCTCTATGATCAATTCTTTGATTAGGTGGTCTATAAGGAGTGGCAAGGTCCGCAGAATTCCTTTTTCCTGCCCAAACGTTTCGCTGTACGCTATCCCTTTCAGGATAGTTACGTGAAGAAGTGGGCATCCCCCACAGTGGACCCTCCGGTGGCTCGCCTGAATAAGGCAACGACCACCCCCTTGAAGGGGTCTCCCTCTTTTAAGGATCCGGCCAATAGGCGGACGAAAGCGGTGCCCAAGGCACTGTTCTTGTTGGCGGGGTCGGCCATGAGACAAGCTCTGGTGTCAGCCATGGCGGCGCAATCCCTTACTGAGTGTGCGACTGAGTTGCACAATGAGTTGAGCTGCGGGAGCTCGCTTGAGGCATCACAGCGAGCAGATCATCTGTTACAGGGTCTTCGGTACCTGTGTGACGCAGCTTTGGACCTGCTTCCCATGCTGTCTAAGATGTCTGTTTTCGCAGTCATTATCAGACGGGTGCTGTGGTTACGCTGTTGGTCGGGTGACCACGCGTCTAAGAAGGGCCTCACGGATCTTCCCTTTCAGGGCGGTCGGCTCTTTGGGGCGCAGTTGGATGAAATCTTTAAGGATTTCACTGAAGGGAAGAGTACTTTTCTCCCAGAGCCCAGGTGGCGGGAGTTCGGCCGTAAGCAGGGCCTGCTTCTTCGGGTCAAAAGAGGTTTTTTTCGTGCGCCCGGTGCAGCGGCCAAGGGCTCAAGGCCCGGCAAGTCTGCCTCGAGGTCCGGTAAACGACCCTGGCAGCGCAAGAGCGCAAAGGCAGAGAATAAGTCCTCCGCATGATGGGTTGGCCCCACCCGATTCTCGGGTGGGGGGCCAACCTCTGGGGTTCGCAGACAGGTGGACTGCCCGCATTTCCGACCGGTGGGTGCAGGAAGTGGTGTCCTCCGGGTACAAGATAGAGTTCAGCACTCTACCCCCAGACAGGTTCTTCCCATCAAACTTCCCTTCAGGGGCGTTGGGAGGCTCTCCTAGCCGCTGTTTGGACGCTCTCCGAACAAGGGGTAATGGTGCCGGTACCTCTGCTGGAAAGGTTCCGCAGTTTCTATTCAAATCTTTTTGTGGTACCCAAAAAGGGTGGAGTCAGGCCAGTTCTGGACCTAAAAGCGCTGAACCACTTTGTGAAGGCGCGAAAATTCAGAATGGAATCTGTCTGTTTGGTCGTGGCCGCCCTGCACCAAGGGACTTCATGGCGTCTCTGTATATCAGGGATGCGTATCTCCATGTTCCCATTTGTCTCCGGCACCAGCGCTTCCTGCACTTTGTGGTGGGAGATCTACATTACCAATTTTTGCCACTTCCCTTCGGTCTGGCCTCGGCTACTCGGGTATTCACCAAGCGGGTGGCTCCGGTGGTGGCGCTATTGAGGCGGAGAGGCATTGCGGTGGTAGCATACCTCGACGACTTACTCCTGCGAGCGGAGTTTTCTTCGGCTCTGGAGGGGAACGTGGCTATCACCATGGCCTCATTGAAAGACTTCGGCTGGCTGATCAACCTGCAGAAGTTGACGTTGACCCCGTCCTGTCGCCTGGAATATCTGGGTCTGATTCTGGACACAGAGCAGGCGAAGGTGTTCTTACCTCCGGCCAAGTTGCTGACACTGCAAGCAGTGGTGCGAACCCTGCTGTCACGCCAGTGGTCCTCCTTTCGGTTCTGTATGCGGCTGTTGGGGCTCATGGTTTCAGCCTTCGAGACGATATCTTACGCCCAGAGTCACACTCGGCTCCTACAGCGAGCGATTCTGCCATGGTGGGACAAGTCTCCACTGTCCCTGGACCAGCTGATCAGATTGGATAATCAGACCAGAGGGTTGTTAGCCTGGTGGCTTCGGGCCCCGGCTCTAACGTTGGGGAAGTCTTTCCTCCCCCTGAACTGGTCAATAGACACGACGGACGCCAGCCTATCAGGCGGGGGGTCCTGGGGCAGCTGTCTGCTCAGGGCCGTTGGTCGGCACAGGAATCCCGCCTTCCGTTCAGTGTATTGGAGTTGAGGGTGATCAGGCTCTGCCTCTCCCACTGGACGGTAAGGCTGCGCGGCCTCCCGGTTCGGGTTCAGCTGGACAACGCCACAGTAGTGGTGTACATGAACCATCAGGGCGGAACGAGGAGCTCGGCAGCGGCTGCGGAAGCGGCTCTCATTCTGCGATGGGCAGAACTTCACGTGCCGGCAATCTCCGCCATTTACATTCCGGGTGTAGAGAATTGGCAGGCGGACTTTCTCAGTCGCCAGACACTGGATCAGGGGGGAATGGTCCCTACATCCAGAGGTGTTCCGCCAGATTTGCCACAAGTGGGGCACGCCAGACGTGGACCTCATGGCATCCAGGTTCAATCACGAGGTGCAGACCTTCGTGTGCAGAACAAGGGACCCGTTGGCGGCCGCCACGGATGCGTTGGTAGCGCCTTGTACGCCTTCCCTCCCATCAAGCTTCTACCACGGCTGCTGCGCAGGATAGAAGCGGAAGGGATTCCGACAATCCTGGTAGCTCCGGATTGGCCTCGGCGCCCTTGGTACGCCGACGTGGTGCGAATGGTGACAGATGTTCCCTGGCGTCTTCCGCTGCGAGAAGATCTCCTGTCACAGGGACCCATCCTGCACCCTGCTTACCCTCGCTGGTTTTGAGGCTTGGCTATTGAGTCCCAGGTGTTGAGGGATAGGAGTGTCGCTGACTCTGTGATCCCTACCATGCTTAAAGTGCGCAAGTGTACCTCACGCAAGATTTATCATTGCACCTGGAAGGCCTATATTGCCTGGTGTGAGGCAGGGGGTTGGAACCCTCGCTCTTACTTTGTGTCCCGGGTCCTGGCTTTTTTGCAGCAGAGCCTGGATAACAAGTTGGCATTGAGTATTCTCAAGGGCCAGATTTTGGCTCTGGCGATTCTCTTTCAACGGCCTTTGGCGTCGCATTCATTGATACGTACATTTGTACAGGGTGTCCGCCATGTGGCTCCGCAGCTACGGTTGCCTTTGGCCCCCGTGGGATTTGAATCTGGTACTTTCTGTACTGCAGAAACAGCCATATGAGAAGATCAGGGATATTTCCTTACAGTTGCTGTCGCAGCAAGTGGCTTTCTTGGTGACCATTACATCCGCTAGGCGGGTGTCTGAGTTGGCAGATTTATCCTGCAAGTCTCCCTACTTGGTCCTTCATAAGGACAAGGCGGTCTTGCGACCTTCCCCTTCGTTTCTACCGAAGGTGGTTTCTTCTTTCCACATTAATGAGGATATTGTTCTCCCTTCATTATGTCCTCACCCGTTGCATCCCAAGAAATTTGAGTGACACCCGCAAAGCCCTCACGACATCCAAAGAATGTATTTGGTGGCTACAGCCTCATTTCGAAAGTCTGATGCATTGTTTGTGCTGACGGATGGACCGCGCAAAGGGTTTGGCGGCCTCGTCGGCTACGGTTTCACGTTGGATCAGACAGACCGTGACCCATGCGTATACTGTTCGGGGCAAAGTCCCTCCTTTTCCAGTCACGGCTCTTTCCACCAGGGCAGTTAGCACTTCCTGGGCTTTCAGATACCAGGCTTCGGTGGTACAGGTGTGCAAGGCGGCTACTTGGGCCTCGGTGCACACGTTTGCTAAGTTTTACAAAGTTGATGTTGTCAGCATCTGCAGATGCTGCTTTTGGGCATAAAGTTTTACAGGCGGCGGTGTAAGTGCGGCTGGCGCCTCCTGAGAGAATTCTGTTGGGTACAGTTGTTGTTGTTTACCCACCCCTCTGTATGACACTGCTTTGGGACATCCCCACTTGTCAATGAAGGGCTGCGTCTGTCAGTGAACGTAAGAGAAAAAGGGATTTTATTAAGAACTTACCATAAAATCCTTTTCTCTGAGTTCACTGACAGACGCAGCACCCACCCCTCTGTGTTGCATTTGTACGGCTTGTTATGCTATACAGTGCAGGGGGGTTATATGCTGGAGTGAGGACGGCCCCCTGGGAGGGGTCAGATTGCTTTTTTTTCTATTTGCCTAGTCTACTCCTGGTAGGATGAGCATAAACCCCACTTGTCAATGAAGGGCTGCGTCTGTCTGCATTCAGTATCCCTCCCACAGGGACCCAACCTTTTGTCCGAGGACTTGTGATTCTGGATCAGACAGGAAGCAGGCTCTTCCTGTGAATTGCAACAGATCCCGGATGGACTTGGCTGTTTCAGTAGGAATGCTGCTTCCTGCGAATATCACAGGGCCTCCTTGGATTGGAGAGATGCCTATTTTCCTATTGTGGAGAAATTCAGAAGTTGCCCAGTTTGACAGTCAAAACGGGGGTAGAGACATTCACTTGCAGTTGCAGGCACTTCCCTTTGGCTTACCTCCTATCCGCAGATCCTTCCAAGGCCAAAGGAGACGAGGCTTCCCATCCGCCTGTCATGCAGCCCCCCAGGGCTGACCGCGACGGGGGGTCTCAGTAATGGGGCAGGGGCCTACCTGAACGACCTGCTGCTCTTGCAACTTCTGAAAAAGAAGGGAGGTTAATCTCTGGGAAAGGTTTTTTTTTTTTTTCTAGAGGCCTGGGGTGGCTCATAATTTTAAGAAGAACCAGCTCGGTCCCTCCCAGCGGGTCTGTTTTCTGTGTTGCATTTGTATTTCTTCCTCAGGAAAAAGATCCAAAAGATACATAAGGCCATGAGAGGTTTGTTGACCTCTGCCATCCCAGCGGCGCAATGGGCGTGTCTACTATTCCACTCCCCAGTAGAGATTTCATCCGGGTAGTGTAGGTGAACCGGGGAAAGGGATGGCTCTCTCAGGGGGATGCCGTCATTCAGAGCTAGCATTTCCCCAGGTGCTATGCTGTAACCCTCATCTGCCCCGCCCGCATTCTTTCCAGCAAGCAGCAAACATTTCTCTTGTCCTCATGTGGTTGCACTGGCTCAAAAGGCCATGGTTCTCAGTCCTGGGGGAGCTGGGGTGCTCAGCATAAGGATTTGCACTCCTACCTAGAAAGGTTCAGTATATGGGTTTAGATTCCAAAGAGGGCATCACCTACTTAAAGCTTACATTGTAATCAGCATCATATACTGAAAATAGGTGAATGCCTATTAGCCAATGCCACAGCAGCTTGGATGTATTATAACGGTGCCCCCAAGGGGATAGGTGGAACATGGTGGTCTGGCTACTAAGATAGACTTGCTAAAAACGAAGGAATTCCCAGTCTGGTTAATATCCATGCTGCGGTGATGGGCAGTACAGAGGCCAGTGGATGGTACACTGGCCTGACTACACTGGGGTCGTGGGTTCGAATCCCAGCCATGGCATCAGGGTTCTGCAGGATTTTCAGACTTGCACTAGGTGCAAGATACAGTGGTGTAGTGGTTAGCACTTTCACCTAGCAGCGAACTGGTCATTGGTTTGAATCCCAACCATGGCACTATCTGCCTGGAGTTTCCATTGCATGTTCTCCCTGTGCCTGCGGGGGTTCCTTTGAGTACTCCATTTCCTTCCACAAAAAAGGGCCCTCATGGGAGGACTCTTTGAATTTTTAGTTCTTGTGTCGTTAAGTTGATTCCTTCCCTGTTCTTTTGCAGCCTCTAGGAGTACCTAATAAGGCAGATGATATAAGCTAGTCATCGGGCAAACCTATATGATAGGGAGATCTCAGAGGGCAGTAAGGCTCCCCCCCCCCGCAACTTTTCGGGCAGGTAAGGCTGGTGCTACAGGGCAGCAGTAATGTGGTCCAGCTCTCCCACCTTTTACCTGACAATACAGGTTGGACAGGTTGTCAGCAAAAGGATCAGGCTTTTGGACACAGGGTCCTGCAAGCAGAGGAGTCCCTTCTGTGTGCACACTCCCTCTCTGTACTAAAACTGTATGGGCAGCGTTCTGAGGGCCATACACAGGCAGCACAATCAGAATCCAAAGCCACCGGTCATCATTGCTGTGGAGGAGGAAAGGTGTGGCCTTTGCTCTGTGTCCCTCTCACACTGCCTGTTTGTGCAGCGCTGGGTTTGCACAGGTACAGGGCATTCCATAGGTTCTAGCTGCACAAGGTGAACATTTAAAACGAGGAGTGTGTCAGTGTGGCCATGGGAGACTTTTTCAAATGTAAACTCATAATGACTTTTTTTTTTAGGGAAACAGCAAATATACAGTCAGGTCCATAGGACATCGACACAATTCTAATCTTTTTGGCTCTATACACCACCACAATGGATTTGAAATGAAACTGACAGGATGTGCTTTAACTGCAGACTTTCAGATTTAATTTAAGGGTATTTACATCCAAATCAGGTGAACGGTGTAGGAATTACAACAGTTTGTATATGTGCCTCACACTTTTTAACCACTTACCAACCGGAAGGTTTTCCAGCTTTAGGACCAAGAGCACTTTTTGCGATTTAGCACTGCGTCGCTTTAACTGACAATTGCGCGGTCGTGTGACATTGCGCCCAAACAAAATTTGCATCCTTTTTTTTCCCATAAATAGAGCTTTCTTTTGGTGGTATTTGATTGCCTCTGCGTCATTTCTGATCGCCGCTATAAACAAAAGAAGAGCGACCATTTTGCAAAAAAACCCCAAATTTCTTACTTTTTGCTAAAATTCAATTCCAAAAAAAATATATAAAAAAACATTTTTTTTCACCGGTTTTGGCCGATTTATATTCTTCCTCATATTTGTGATAAAAAAAAAATCACAATTGGCGTTTATTGATTGGTTTGAGCAAAAGTGGCCGCGTTTACGGATGATGAGAATTAATTTCTGGGGTTTTTATTTATTTTTTATTTTTTACTAGTAATGGCGGCGATCTGCGATTTTTAGCGGTACTGCGATATTGCAGCGGACATGTCGGACATTTTTGACACTTTTTTGGAACCAATGACATTTATTTAGCGATCAGAAATTTAAATGTCCACTGATTACTGTATAAATGTCATTGGCAGTGAAGGGGTTAACTTGGGGGGGGGGAGCTAGGGGTTAACTGTGTTCCCTGGGTGTGTTCTTACTGTGGGGGGGTTGGGCTACCATGGGCATGAGAGATCTAACTGATCCCAGTGACAGGGATCAGTAGATCTCCCATGCCCGCACTGTCAGAATGGGGAACCGCCGTGTTTACATCGGCAGTTCCCCGCTCTTTGCCTGTGGTTGCTCATCGCGGCTCGCCGGCGGACATCGGGTCCGCCCGAGCCGCGGACACACTCCACAGGAGTGCGGCGGGCGCGCGCCCCCGTAGCGGCCGTTCGCAGATCGCCGTCTTTTTACGGCGATTCGCGCACAGCAACCCGACTGCCGCCGTGAAAACACGGCAGGCGGTCAGGAAGTGGTTAAGGGACCAAAAGTAATGGGACAGATTAACAATCATAAATCAAACTTTCACTTTTTAATACTTGGTTGCAAATCCTTTGCAGTCAATTACAGCCTGAAGTCTGGAAAGCATAGACATCACCAGATGCTGGGTTTCATCCCTGGTGATGCTCTGCAAGGCCTCTACTGCAACTGTCTTCAGTTCCTGCTTGTTCTTGGGGCATTTTCCCTTCAGTTTTTTCTTCAGCAAGTGAAACGCATGCTCAGTCGGATTCAGGTCAGGTGACTGACTTGGCCATTGCATAACATTCCACTTCTTTCCCTTAAAAAACTCTTTGGTTTCTTTCGCAGTATGCTTTGGGTCATTGTCCATCTGCACTGTGAAGCGCCGTCCAATGAGTTCTGAAGCATTTGGCTGAATATGAGTATATAATATTGCCCGAAACACTTCAGAATTCATCCTGTTGCTTTTGTCAGCAGTCACATCATCAATAAATACAAGAGAACCAGTTCTATTGGCAGCCATACATGCCCACGCCATGACACTACCACCACCATGCTTCACTGATGAGGTGTTATGCTTTGGATCATGAGCAGTTCCTTTCCTTCTACATACTCTTCTCTTCCCATCACTCTGGTACAAGTTGATCTTGGTCTCATCTGTCCATAGGATGTTCCAGAACTGTGAAGGCTTTTTTAGATGTTGTTGGGCAAACTCTAATCTGGCCTTCCTGTTTTTGAGGCTCACCAATGGTTTTCATCTTGTGGTGAACCCTCTGTATTCACTCTGGTGAAGTCTTCTCTTGATTGTTGACTTTGACACACAGACACCTACCTCCTGGAGAGTGTTCTTGATCTGGCCAACTGTTGTGAAGGGTGCTTTCTTCACCAGGGAAAGAATTCTTCGGTCATCAACCACAGTTGTTTTCCGTGGTCTTCCGGGTCTTTTGGTGTTGCTGAGCTCATCGGTGCATTCTTTCTTTTTAAGGATGTTCCAAACAGTTGATTTGGCCACACCTAATGTTTTTGCTATCTCTCTGATGGGTTTGTTTTGTTTTTTCAGTCTAATGATGGCTTGCTTAACTGATAGTGACAGCTCTTTGGATCTCATATTGAGAGTTGTCAGCAACAGATTCCAAATGCAAATAGCACACTTGAAATGAACTCTGGACCTTTTATCTGCTCCTTGTAAATGGGATAATGAGGGAATAACACACACCTGGCCATGGAACAGCTGAGCAGCCAATTGTCCCTTTACTTTTGGTCCCTTAAAAAGTGGGAGGCACATATACAAACTGTTGTAATTCCTACACCGTTCACCTGATTTGAATGTAAATACCCTCAAATTAATGCTGAAAGTCTGCAGTTAAAGGACATCTTGTTTGTTTCACTTCAAATCCATTGTGGTGGTGTATAGAGCCAAAAAGATTAGAATTGTGTCAATGTCCCAATATTTATGGAGCTGACTGTAGTATCTCACAAAAGTGAGTACACCCATCACATTTATGTAATTATTTTATTCTATTTTCATGTGACAACACTGAAAAAAATGACACTTTACTACAATGTAATGTAGTGAGTGTACAGCTTGTAAATTAGCTGTCCCCTCAAAATAACTCAACAGACAGCCATTAATATCTAAACAGCTGGCAACAAAAGTGAGTACACCCCTAAGTGAAAAATCCAAATTGGGCCCAAAGTTTCAATATTCTGTGTGGCCACCATTATTTTCCAACACTGTCTTAACCCTCTTGGGCATGGAGTTCACCAGAGCTTCACAGGTTGCCACTGGAGTCCTCTTCCACTCCTCCATGATGAGATCACGGAGCTGGTGGATGTTAGAGACCTTGCACCATTTGAGGAAGCCCCACAGATGCTCAATAGGGTTTAAGTCTGGAGACATGCTTGGCCAATCCATTACCCTCAGCTTCTTCAGTAAGGCAGTGGTCGTCTTGGAGGTGTGTTTGGGGTCATTATGTTGGAATACTGCCTTGCAGCAAAGTCTCCAAAGGGAGGTGATCATGCTCTGCTTCAGTATATCACAGTACATGTTGGCATTCATGGGTCCCTCAATGAACTGTAGCTCCCCAGTGCCAGCAGCACTCATGCAGCCCTAGACAATGACACTCCCACCACCATGTTTGACTGTAGGCAAGACAAACTTGTCTTTGTACTCCTCACCTGGTTGCCGCCACACACGCTTGACACCATTTTAACCAAATACGTTTATCTTGGTCTCATCAGACCACAGGACACGGTTCCAGTAATCCATGTCCTTAGTCTGCTTGTCTTCAGCAAACTGCAGGCTTTACTGTGCATTATCTTTAGAAGAGGCTTCCTTCTGGGACGACAGCCATGCAGACCAATTTGATGTATGATCTGAGCACTGACAGGCTGACCTCCCACCCCTTCAACCTCTGCAGCAATGTTGGCAGCACTAATACGTCTATTTCCCAAAGACATCCTCTGGATATGACGCTGAACATGTGCACTCAACTTCTTTGGTCAACCGTGGCGAGGCCTGTTCTGAGTGGAACCTGTCCTGTTAAACCGCTGTATTATCTTTTCCACCGTGCTGCAGCTCAGTTTCAGGGTCTTGGCAATCTTATAGCCTAGGTAGGCCATCTTTATGTAGAGCAACAATTTTTTTTTTCAGATCCTCAGAGTTCTTTGCCATGAGGTGCCATGTTGAACTTCCAGTGACTAGTATGAGAGAGTGAAAGCGATAACACCAAATTTACACACCTGCTCCCCATTCACACCTGAGACCTTGTAACACTAAAGAGTCACATGACTCTGGGGAGGGAAATGACTAATTGGGCCCAATTTGGACATTTTCACTTAGGGGTGTACTCACTTTTGTTGCCAGCGGTTTAGACATTAATGGCTGTGTGTTGAGTTATTTTGAGGGGACAGCAAATTTACACTGTTATACAAGCTGTACACTCACTACTTTACATTGTAGCAAAGTGTCGTCTCTTCAGTGTTGTCACATGAAAAGATACAATAAAATATTTACAGAAATGTGAGGGGTGTGCTCACTTTTGTGAGATACTGTACATGTAAATTGTTAAAAAAAAAAAAAGACATTAATATTATTATACAGGATTTATATAGCGCTGACAGTTTGGGCAGCACTTTACAATATTAGGGCAGACAGTAAAATTACAATACAATTCAATACAGGAGGGAACAGAGGGCCCTGCTCATTAGAGCTTACAATCTAGGAGGGAGGGTAATAATAAAATATCACTTCAACCTCAGTTAGTAAAATGTTTTAACGATTGATCTATAATTCTTGCAATGGGTAAGATTGAGTCCCATTTGGTTAGAGCACATGCCAATTGTTGCTTGTCATGGATTGAGAATTTGCTCCCACTAGGGGCAGAGTGGCTGACCGGGAATTTGTTGCTGCAGTTGGGTGAATGGTCATAGCACAGAATCTAAGGAACTGTCTTGTCTTCACCAGAGCTCCTACAGGTGGAGATGTTGCGCTGCGGGCTATACCCTGGTTTTGGTCCTCCTGGCTCACCTGAGCAGCAAGCTACTGAGAGAAGGTGAAAGTCCCCTACAGTGCTGGATACAGAAGGCAGTAGGTGTGCATGAGAACACACAGAAGCACATTGGTGAAACAGACTGGTACTGCACTATTGCTGTTATTGAGAGGCTTACTGAACTCAAGTGCATGGAGAGAGATGGTGGTGAAGGAAAACTGGATGCATGTGGGAATGAATGGAATTACTGGATCAGGTTGGGGAACACCAGGATCACATGAGCAGGTTTAGGGTCACAGTGTGGCATACATAGGAATCATAAGGCTTGGAATGACTGATGGCACTGGGTAAAGCATGTAGATGCTGGGAATACTGGAGGTCATAAAAACCATACTGGGAAACTCTTTACAAGTCGCTTGATCAGGGGGTCTGACTGCTAGTGTGTGGATGAGTTGCTTGAACACGAAGTGGCCTGTGTACAGCCCCATTAAAACCAGACCCCCCTGTGATTGGTTGCAGCACCAGAGAAAGCAGGAAGTAAGAGACAGCGCACAGAGGGAAAAACCTGGTGCTGGAGTGTGCAACAGGTGAGTAATTCCACTTGCTCTCCTCATCCTTGGCTAGCTCTTTTGTGCTCTTCCACATGGCGCTGTTTGTTTTTTCCAGCCTTACTTCCTGTTAGATTACGAAAGCCCCCTTACTTCCTGTTTGCGACAAATTGGCTAGTATAGCACCTTAATTAACATTTTAGCTTTAGTAGCTAAAGCTCAGTAAGAACACGAATAAGAGCTTGACTTTCAAATGGTAAATGAGTTATAGATTTCTAGTTTCTTTATCGCCCATTGAGACACAGGGATTATGAAACATTGGGGTTATATGCTGCCGCCAGCAGGAGTTTTGTACACTGGCATACTGGGAAAAAACTTGCAGGCAAGCCCCAATATAATCCCCCCTCGGTCCAATTTTTTGCTACTGTCTTAGGAGGTTGGAAACCTTTTTTGCTCGCTGAAAAAAACCCTCTAACGGCCTCTAATGGCTTTTATTTATTCGTTAATGTGATTTGTAAAGGAAATTTTATTTAAAAAAACATGTCCTACTTACCTGCTCTGTGAAATCGTTTTGCACAGAGCAGCCCTTTTCCACACATCCGGGAGCTCTGACCGGCAGCCACAGCCGCTGACGTCAGCAGCCGGCTCCCTCCTCCCTGCTCGCTCTGCTTCTGGCCGCCTGGCCAGTAGCAGAGCGCGGCAGAGCCTCGCGCATGAGCAGTAAGGTGCCCGGCGTGAAGCTGTACTGCTACACGTCCGGGTTCCCTTACCCGCGATGGATGAGGCTGCACCCATCCCCCGATCCAAAGATCGGCGGTGGGTGCAGACATCGCTGGACTCCAGGACAGGTAAGTATCTTGGTATTAAAAGTCAGCAGCTACTGTATGTGTAGCTGCTGACTTTTAATTTTTTTTTCCTACCTCGGACCTCCGCTTTAACCGTCAAGAATGTCAGTAAATTGTTTACACTGATCAGTGCCATCTATTAGTGCCCATCAATGCTGTCTATCAGTGCTGTGGTTCAGTGCCCATAAATTCCGCCTATAAGTCTTACCTATCAGTGCTCATCAATGCCGCCTATCAGTGCCCATCAATTCTGCCTATCAGTGCTCATCAATGCCACCTAACAGCTTCCATCAGTGCCACCTATCAGTGTTCTTCAATGCTGCCCATCAGTGCCATCTATCAGTGCTCATCAATGCTGCCTATCAGTGCTCATCAATGCCACCAATCAGTATCTATCAGTTCTCAATGCCCATCAGTGCTGCCTATTAGTGCTCATCAATGCCACCTAGCGGTGCTCATCAATGCTGCCCATGAGTTCTGCCTACCCGTGTTCATCAATGCCACCTATCAGTACTCATCAATGCTGCCTGAGTTCTGCCTATCAGTGCCCATCAGTGCAGCCTATGGGTTCTGCCTATCAGTGCCACCTATCGGTGCCCATCAATGTCACCTATCAGTGCCCATTAGTACATCCTATCAGTGCAGCTTATCAGTTCCCATCAACGCCTCCTATCAGTGCAGTCTATCAGTGTCCATTAGTTCTGCCTATCCGTGCCCATCAATGCCTCCTATTAGTGCTCATCAGTGCCCATTAGTGCCTCCTATTTGTGCCTGACAGTGCCTCCTATCGGTGCTTTTCCGTGTCCATTAGTGCCTCCTATCAGTGCAGCCTATCAGTGCAATCAATATCTCCTATCAGTGCTTATCAGTACAGCCTATCAGTGCCCATCAGTGCCTCTTATCAGAACCCATCAGTGCAGCCTATCAGTGCCCATCAATGCCTCCTATCAGTGCCCATTAGTACTTCCTATCTGTGCCCATCAGTGCCTCCTATCAGTGCAGTCTATCAGTGCCCATTAGTGCCTCCCATCAGGGCCAATTAGTGCCTCCTATCAGTGCCCATCAATGCCTCTTATCAGTGCTCATTAGTGCTCATCAGTGCAGCCTATCAGTGTCACCTATCAGTGCCCATCAATGCCTCTTATCAGAACCCATCAGTGCAGTCTATCAGTGCCCATCAAGGACTCTTATCAGTGCCCATTAGTGCTTCCTATCAGTGCCCATCAGCACCTCCTATCAGTGCAGTCTATCAGTGCCCATTAGTGTCTCCCATCGGTGCCCATAAGGGCCTCCTATTAGGGCCTCCCATCAGTGCCAATTAGTGCATCCTATCAGTGCCCATCAATGTCTCTTATCAGTGCTCATTAGTGCCTCCTATCAGTGCTCATCAGTGCAGCCTGTCAGTGACCATCAGTGCCACCTATTGGTACCCATCAATGCCTTCTATCATTGCTCGTCAGTGCAGCCTATCAGTGCCCATTAGTGCATCCTATCAGTGTCCATCAATGCCTCCTATCAGTGCTCATCAGTGCAGTCTATCAGTACCTATTAGTGCTTCCTATCAGTGCCCATCAGCGCCTCCTATCAGTGCAGTCTATCAGTGCCCATTAGTGCCTCCTATCAGTGCCAATTAGTGCCTCCTATCAGTGCCCATCAATGTGACTTAGTGCTCATCAGTGCAGCCTATCAGTGTCACCTATCAGTGCCCATCAATGCCTCTTATCAGAACCCATCAGTGCAGCCTATTAGTGCCCATCAATGACTCCTATCAGTGCCCATTAGTGCTTCCTATCAGTGCCCATCAGCGCCTCCTATCAATGCAGTCTATCAGTGCCCATTAGTGCCTCCCATCAGTGCCCATAAGGGCCTCCCATCAGTGCCCATTAGGGCCTCCCATCTCAGTGCCAATTAGTGCCTCCTATCAGTGCCCATCAATGCCTCTTATCAGCGCTCATTAGTGCCTCCTATCAGTGCTCATCAGTGCAGCCTGTCAGTGACCATCAGTGCCACCTATTGGTACCCATCAATGCCTTCTATCACTGCTCATCAGTGTTGCATATCAGTGCCCATTAGTGGCTCCTATCAGTGCCCATAAATGCCTCCTATCAGTGCTCATCAGTGCAGTCTATCAGTGTCCATTAGTGCCTCCTATCAGTGCCCATTAGTGCCACCTATCAGTGCAGCCTATCAGTGCTCATTAGTGCCTCCTATCAGTGCAGCCTAACGGTGCTCATCAATGCCGTCTGCCTTCTCAGCATGGCTCTGAGCTGAGAGTTTCTCCCTCATGAAACAGCACTGTTTTCTCTCCCCCTCTGTCATCTCTTACACGGGATGGGAGAGGAGACAGCAAATCTGCTCCTCCTCCTCCCACCACTCTCCTGTGTGTGCTATACAGGCAGTCAAGTGCGAAGCTAATGAGCTCACATTTCCCGCAGAGGACACACATGCTGTGTCTGTGTGAGGAATGGACTGCCGTTAAAGCGGAGTTCCACCCAAAAGTGGAACTTCCGCTGGTTGGATTGCTCCCCCCCTCAGGTGTCACATTTGGCACCTTTCGGGGGGGAGGGGGAAGAGGACACCTGTCTTTAGACAGGTGTCCTTTTCCACACATCTGGGAGCTCTGGCCGGCAGCCACGGCCGCTGACATCAGCAGCCCAGCTCCCTCCTCCCTGCTTGCTCTGCTTCTGGCCGCCTGGCCAGTAGCAGAGCGCGGCAGAGCCTCGCACATGCACAGTAAGGTGCCCGGCGTGAAGCTGTACTGCTAACCGTCCGGGTTCCCTTACCCGCGATGGAGGAGGCTGCACCCGTCCCCCGATCCAAAGATCGGCGGTGGGTGCAGACATCGCTGGACTCCAGGACAGGTAAGTATCTTGGTATTAAAAGTCAGCAGCTACTGTATGTGTAGCTGCTGACTTTTAATTTTTTTTCCTACCTCGGACCTCCGCTTTAACCGTCAAGAATGTCAGTAAATTGTTTACACTGATCAGTGCCACCTATTAGTGCCCATCAATGCTGTCTATCAGTGCTGTGATTCAGTGCCCATAAATTCCGCCTATAAGTCTTACCTGTCAGGGCTCATCAATGCCGCCTATCAGTGCCCATCAATTCTGCCTATCAGTGCTCATCAATGCCACCTAACAGCTTCCATCAGTGCCACCTATCAGTGTTCTTCAATGCTGCCCATCAGTGCCATATATCAGTGCTCATCAATGCTGCCTATCAGCGCTCATCAATGCTGCCTATCAGCGCTCATCAATGCCACCAATCAGTATCTATCAGTTCTCAATGCCTATCAGTGCTGCCTATTAGTGCTCATCAATGCCACCTATCGGTGCTCATCAATGCTGCCCATGAGTTCTGCCTATCCGTGTTCATCAATGTCACCTATCAGTACTCATCAATGCTGCCTGAGTTCTGCCTATCAGTGCCCATCAGTGCAGCCTATGGGTTCTGCCTATCAGTGCCACCTATCGGTGCCCATCAATGTCACCTATCAGTGCCCATTAGTGCATTCTATCAGTGCAGCCTATCAGTTCCCATCAATGCCTCCTATCAGTGCTTATCAGTGCAGTCTATCAGTGTCCATTAGTGCTGCCAATCCGTGCCCATCAATGCCTCCTATTAGTGCTCATCAGTGCCCATTAGTGCCCATCAATTTCTCCTATCAGTGCAGCCTATTAGTGCCCATTAGTGCCTTCTATCAGTGCCTCCTATTTGTGCCTGACAGTGCCTCCTCTCAGTGCTTTTCCGTGTCCATTAGTGCCTCCTATCAGTGCAGCCTATCAGTGCAATCAATATCTCCTATCAGTGCTCATCAGTGCAGTCTATCAGCGCCCATTAGTGCCTCCCATCAGGGCCAATTAGTGCCTCCTATCAGTGCCCATCAATGCCTCTTATCAGTGCTCATCAGTGCAGCCTATCAGTGCCCATCAATGCCTCTTATCAGAACCCATCAGTGCAGCCTATCAGTGCCCATCAAGGACTCCTATCAGTGCCTATTAGTGCTTCCTATCAGTGCCCATCAGCGCCTCCTATCAGTGCAGTCTATCAGTGCCCATTAGTGTCTCCCATCGGTGCCCATAAGGGCCTCCTATTAGGGCCTCCCATCAATGCCAATTAGTGCCTCCTATCAGTGCCCATCAATGTCTCTTATCAGTGCTCATTAGTGCCTCCTATCAGTGCTCATCAGTGCAGCCTGTCAATGACCATCAGTGCCACCTATTGGTACCCATCAATGCCTTCTATCACTGCCCGTCAGTGCAGCCTATCAGTGCCCATTAGTGCCTCCTATCAGTGCCCATCAATGACTCCTATCAGTGCTCATCAGTGCAGTCTATCAGTTCCCATTAGTGCTTCCTATCAGTGCCCATCAGCGCCTCCTATCAGTGCAGTCTATCAGTGCCCATTAGTGCCTCCTATCAGTGCCAATTAGTGCCTCCTATCAGTGCCCATCAATGCCTCTTAGTGCTCATCAGTGCAGCCTATCAGTGTCACCTATCAGTGCCCATCAATGCCTCTTATCAGAACCCATCAGTGCAGCCTATCAGTGCCCATCAATGACTCCTATCAGTGCCCATTAGTGCTTCCTATCAGTGCCCATCAGCGCCTCCTATCAATGCAGTCTATCAGTGCCCATTAGTGCCTCCCATCAGTGCCCATAAGGGCCTCCCATCAGCGCCCATTAGGGCCTCCCATCTCAGTGCCAATTAGTGCCTCCTATCAGTGCCCATCAATGCCTCTTATCAGCGCTCATTAGTGCCTCCTATCAGTGCTCATCAGTGCAGCCTGTCAGTGACCATCAGTGCCACCTATTGGTACCCATCAATGCCTTCTATCACTGCTCATCAGTGTAGCATATAAGTGCCCATTAGTGGCTCCTATCAGTGCCCATAAATGCCTCCTATCAGTGCTCATCAGTGCAGTCTATCAGTGTCCATTAGTGCCTCCTATCAGTGCCCATTAGTGCCACCTATCAGTGCAGCCTATCAGTGCTCATTAGTGCCTCCTATCAGTGCAGCCTAACGGTGCTCATCAATGCCGTCTGCCTTCTCAGCACGGCTCTGAGCTGAGAGTTTCTCCCTCATGAAACAGCACTGTTTTCTCTCCCCCTCTGTCATCTCTTACATGGGATGGGAGAGGAGACAGCAAATCTGCTCCTCCTCCTCCTCCCACCACTCTCCTGTGTGTGCTATACAGGCAGTCAAGTGCGAAGCTAACAAGCTCACATTTCCCGCGGAGCACACACAGGAGAGCGGCAGGGGAAGAAGGGGGAGCAGATCGACTGTCTCCTCTCCCATCCCATGTGAGAGAGGATGGAGGGGGGAAAGAGAACTGTCAATACCAGCTCTGTGCTGTTCCATGAGAGAGACACTTTTAGCTCAGAGCCGTGCGACTAGCAACCCCACTGGGCCCCCCCGACAGTGGGCGAATGCCAGGGCCCCGTCGCAAGTGCGACTGTTGTGAATGACCCTGGTAGTTCCGCCACTGGCTGCCACTGGACCCTACTGTTCACAAGGCAAGACTCTAAGGACAACATGCCTGCATATTATTTGAGCAGGGACTAATGATGATGGCACCCTTTAACTTTTATTTATGTTAATCGATATATATCCACAGGTGTTGAAAAAAGTCAAATTAAAAGATGTGTAAATTGCAAATGTTTATGTCCTTGCATAATGGTAATTGTGGTTCTTCGTAATCGAAACCATGCCTGATTCATGTATGATCTTTTATTTTACCACAGATGTGTGTAATGACTGTCTTGTAGGACAGTTTTGTGTGACCATATGGTCAGTAATGTGACCTTATACACACAATCCAGCTCTCTGCCACCCACAGACTCATCATTGGATCTCACCTCCTTATCCAGCCATGTGCTCAAGCTCTGTGCTCCCTCCCACAGTCCTTGATCAGCACTGCCATTGGAAGTTCCCTCCTGCTCTCTGCATTACTCCTGGCACCTCCCTCTGAGTTCACAGGAGCCGGAACTGCAGAGAAGGCATCAGGTATCATTGCGTGCTGATGGTATCGACTGTCAGCGTGCATTGAGAACAACACTGGAAGCAACATTGAACAGTATACATCCTCCACAATGTTGATTTTTGGCAGAACCCCTGCTCTAAACAACAGCTCTCCATTAATACTGAATCTGAAGCAAACATAATCCCTAATGCATTCATGTAAAAAAAAAAAAGTCAGTATTCTCCACCTCTTCCCAGCCTCTGCAGCAATAAATAAAAATATAACCCTGTATCCCAAATAGTCCCCTGCCCAGGGCCTGTGCACTGTGAACTAACTCTCATAACTTCAACTGCGGTCTGATTTATGGGCCAAGCCAATAAAGTGGATGACTTTTACCTTAGGCAAACTTTTACCTTAGTTAAGCTCAAATTGGAGCATTGCAAGATCGTTGCCATCTATATCAAACCCTTCACTTCAGTTTGATGTCCATACTCTGAAGGCTACAATAAAATACTTATTCTTAGCAAGGAGGCTATGGGTCCTTTTACGGTCATAGGCTGCTATCCTTATTATAATCCACCACTGCATGTGGTGATCCTTTACACAGGCAAATCTGTTCGCAGAATATTCTGCATTTAAAGCCCAATTTTTATGTGGTCTTCAAGTCTGGTCAGGCCCTCCCTTCACTGTTCCTGTTTAATCCTCACTCTGTACACTTTCAGATCAATGTTCTGGATAGACGGATAAGAGCAGAGCCCTGGATTTATGGAGGGGATTGCCAGGCCTCCTCAGGGAGACAGATCCAGGCAGAGGATGTTTCCCCCTCACTCCCCGCCCTATGTCTGGCTCCGTTTAGGTCTGGTGCGAGGAGCTGACAGTGCCTGGTGCTTTAAACATCACTCACAGAGACAATATTGTGTAAGCCACACTGCATGTGTGTGTGCAATGCTTTAATAAGCTCCCAGGATAAAACCTCCTTCATTACTCCATGCAAAAGCTATGTTTAGGACATGGACAGCTGACTGTAGATCAGGGAGGCAGGCATAGCAAAGGGTAGCTAGCAAGGTGGTCATTATGAGTACATGCAAGGCATGTTTGGATGATATTGTTATATCTACCGCTTCTAAGCTTTCCACACATAAATAATATACAAAGCATACAGATGACAGAGAATAGATAGGTATTCCCTAGTGGAGCTACTAGAAGATGATCATATATTTATGCAATGCAGGCTCCTAGCTTACACTGTTTTACAAATAACCATTTTATGGGCTTTTTAACCATAGTACCTATTGAGTCATGCGAAGCATAAGTCTTGTGCTCTTTGGCAGTAAGGTGTTAATAAAAACAGAGGTTCGGCCTTTCTTTTTGTTCAGAGAATTCCCAAAGGAGGTAAAGGGAGGGCTCTGAACTTGACTGAATGTCATGTTTTTCTTCTACCTGACCAACCATGTGAAGAAAGAGGAAAAAAAAGTGGAATGATACCAAGGAGAGGGTGAAAAATATCCAGTCACCTCTGTAGATGAATAAAGCTCTTCCAAAAACGCTGTTTTAACTGCCACTGATTACTGATTGGTGTATCGTACTAGTTCATCCATTCTAATATATATTTGGGGGGGGGTTTATATTTAAGTCTCATATTCACAATCACCAAACTAAAGGAAATGGTAAGGGCATTAAAATATGAACAATAAAATATTCTGATAATTAAACCTTAATATAAATCTAAATTATTATTATACAGGATTTATATAGCGCCAGCAGTTTGTGCAGCACTTTACAAAAATGAAGGCAGACAGTACAGTTACATCACAATTTGGTACAAGAGGAATCAGAGGGCAAATATCATAGTACTTGTGATGTACCCAGAACTATATAATAGAAGTGTTCCATTTCACTATCATTTTTTTTTGTGTATGCAATACGTAACCACATACAATGTTGTCATAAAAACCTCCAACCCAGCTCAAATCTTTTTGTATCATGAGACTGCTGCCTTCCAGTCTAAGGCCTCATGCACACAGAACGTTTTAAAAACGTCAGTGCTACAGCAGCACTAAAACAGCGAGTTTTGCTGCATTTTGCCATTCGCGTTTAGCTGCATTTGCGGTTTTTGACGTTTTTAGATTAAAAACACTCTATACAATGTAAAAACGCCTATAAACGTCAAACGCAGCTCACGTTTTCAGCTGCGTTTTTGCCGTTTTTCGTTTTTTCCAGCTCCTGAAAGCACAGGCTGTCGTTTTTTTCTACTACCCAGGGGTAGGCAACCTCGGCCCTCCAGCTGTGGTGAAATTACAAATCCCATCATGTCTCTGCCTCTAGGAGTCATGCCTGTGATTGTCAGGGTCTTGCAATGTCTCATGGGCAGGGCTTTTTTTCAGCTGGAACTTGGTGGAACTAAGTTCCACCACCTTTGGCTCAGGCCCTCTGCTCACCACTATCACTTGTAAACACAGAGGCCCAGCTTCTGTGTGTACAAGTGAGAGCTTGTCTCCCAACGGCTCCCATATATCTGATCTCCTAAGAGGCTCACACTGAGTGCAGGATGGGGACAAGGGAGATGCACGTGGTGCAGTAGGGATGCCTACACCCCCACTAATTAATCTCCGTGCAAGTGATAGAGGTGGAGCCACCTACAGTATATAGGCAGGTACTAGAGAAGAAGAAGGGTGAAAGTGAGATAAGGAGGTGGGAGCCAGAGGTAGGCAGCTGTGGAAGAAGGCTGAACTCTGCACTCTGTGTTTAGCACACCCCTAAATTCTGCACCATATACATAGCACACTCCCGAACTCTGCACTATGTACATTATGCACTCCTGGTATTTAAAGCCCCATTAATACTCCCATTGTTAGTGACATTGGACCATACTCACTATATCATGCGGTTTGGAGGGTGTGTGATTGTGTGGGGGGTCATGATTGAGAGTTCCTGCACCTATTTTCTGAGAAAAAAAGCCCTGCTCATGGGATTTGTAGTTTCACCACAGCTGGAGTGCTGAGGTTGCCTATCCCTGCCCTAAACGCTTACGCCTCCAAACGCCTCTGACAGTTTATGTGTGCATGGACACATAGGCTAACATGGAGGGGCTTTTAGAGGCAGTTAAAAAAAAAAGAAATATATACAACAATCACACAGCGCTCTCTGAATTAGGTAGACAGAACCTAAGAATAATAATTCTTAAGAACTCATAAGCCATATGGGCTGGCATGGTGAAAAGTCCAAAATTTACAGTCCAATAATAAACCCAATAATAGGGAATGAAAATCAGTCCTTAGTGGCAGCAAGCCGAGAAGAGCAAGGAGCGACTCTGGAAGACAATAGAACAGCGCCTACTAAATTCAGTGTTTTAAAACCATTTAATGAATAAAATGACATATAGACTCACAAAAGTGTGTAGATCAAGGGCACTGTAACTCAAAGTAGTTCCTCCGCTATGTCCGGGTGATGTGCTCCAGGGGACCGCTGTCGCGCTACGAGCGCGGCCGCACCAGTGGCTTCTACTATTCCCAGCACTACGGGTAGACGTGAGCAGGTCTCGGCACACAGGAGCAAGGTGTTGACATCACTTCCGGTTTTCATTCAGCGGGATTGGCTGTTAAAAAAAAAAAACGTCAAATGCCCCTAACAGCAGCTGTAAAAACGTCCTGTGTGCATGAGGCCTTAGAATCTGATCAGTGGGTTTTAACATTGTTAGGCCCCATGCACACAGGATGTTTTTACAGCTGCTGTTAGGGGCGTCTGACGTGTTTTTTAACTGCCTCTAAAGGCCCCTCCATGTTAGCCTATGTGTCCATGCACACATAAATGGTCAGAGGCATTTGGAGGCATAAGCGTTTAGGGGCAGTAGAAAAAAACAACAGCCTGTGCTTCCAGAAGTAGTAACATCGAGCTGTAAAAACGAAAACCAGCAAAGATGCGGCTAAACGCCTCAAGCCACGTTTAGCTGCGTTTGACGTTTTTAGGCATTTTTACATTATAGGGAGTGTTTTTGATGAAAAACGCCCAAAAACGAGCAAAAACACTAATGAAAAAAATGGGAGTTTTTAGTGCTGCTCTAGCGCTGGCGTTTTTAAAACATCCTGTGTACATGAACCCTTAAAGTGTATTTCCATCCTTACAGTCGAATTTCAGAAACCCCCACTATGCACAGTATGTTATATTTCCATTTACACCACATACCTAAAAATAATTAAAAAAATGAAGAAAAAAAAGTTACCTGTGCAGGACTCTATAGTCAGCTTTTATTGTTCAGAATAGCTTGTAAATGTGCAAATAGGCAGATTTTTTTTTTGAAAGAGCACCAACCTATATTTGGAATTAATTTAAGCTGTACATGGATCTTTTTTTTTTTTTTTTTTAGCAGCCAGCAAAATTCAAATTCTCTTCTCTCTCAAAGTAAGCAGCCTATTTGCCTTTAGAAAGTCAACCCCAATGTGCCACCCAAACTTTGAGGTCTTTAACCCTAAAGCCTAATACACACTCTGGGTTGAAAAAAAAAAACTTGACAGCTCTGACATTAGTACAGTGATCTCCGCTGCAGAGCTGTTGTGTTCTGAACATTCCGGTCAGCGTTCTCAGCCATTGGCAAAGAGTGCTGATCGGGAGCCGGTCAGCTGCTGGTTTTCCTGCATGCTCGTCTGACAGAAGCTTCTGTCGGACCGACTGGCATATACACGGGCCGAATGACGACTGTTTTTTATTGAACGGGCCAATGTCGCTCTACATTCGGCCTGGGTGTACTAGGCTTAACCCCTTGTTAGGACAATGTGCACTAGTTTACAGCAGATAACAACAATCTACCAGCACAGTACAGTCAGGGTTAATTATGCTAAACCTAACTGCCCAGCTTCCTCCTTAATATCAGATAATGGCAAAGCCAAGTAAAATTTTTCAGTAAAGACAGGGTTAATTATTCCCAACTTAACTCCATAGCCCCTTCCCTAACCTAGGACCACATAAAGCGGAGTTCCACCCAAAAGTGTAACTTCCACTGATTGGATTCCTCCCCCCTCAGGTGTCACATTTGGCACCTTTCGGGGGGAGGGGGAAGAGGACACCTGTCTTTAGACAGGTGTCCTTTTCCACACATCCGGGAGCTCGGGCCGGCAGCCGTGGTTGCTGACGTCAGCAGCTCGGCTCCCTCCTCGCTCTGCTACTGGCCGCCTGGCCAATAGCAGAGCGCAGCGGAGCCTCACGCATGCGCAGTAGGGTGCCCGGCGTGAAGTTGTAACGCTACACGTCCAGGTTTCCTTACCTGCAATGGACGCGGCTGCACCCGACCCCCGAGCCGAAGATTGGCGGCGGATGCTGACATTGCTGGACTCCAGGACAGGTAAGTGTCCTATTATTAAAAGTCAGCAGCTACTGTATGTGTAGCTGCTGACTTTTATTTTTTTTTAGTTTTGGTGGACCTCCACTTTAAATACTGGGCACTTTGACCCCCCCCCCGCCCTTCCTGCCCAGGCCAATTTTCAGCTTTCGGTGCTATCGCACTTTGAATGACAATTGCGCGGTCATGCAACACTGTACCCATATGAAAATGCTATCATTTTTTTTGACAAATACAGCTTCCTTTTGGTGGTATTTAATCACCACTGTTTTTTATTTTTTTTGCGCTATAAACTAAAAAAAAAAATTTTTTTTTAAAAAGCATGTTTTTCTTAGTTTCTTTTATAACATTTTACAAAGAAGAAATTTTTCTTGATCAATTTTTACCAAAATTTATACTGCTACATTGCTTTGTTAAAAATAACCCAAAATAGTGTATATTATTTAGTCTGTGTGAAAGTTTTTGAGTTTACAAGCTATGGTACCAATCATGGAAAATTCATCACACCTGATAGTACAAATATCCCCCAAACTACCCCTTTTTTGGAAAGTAAACTGCCCAAGGAAATTAGTAAGAGGCATGGCGAATTTTTTGAAGTTCTAATTTTCTTCCCACAATTCTTTGGAAGATGAAGAAATTAAATAAAATTTGTTTTTTTACAAAAATGTCATAATAACAAGCTATTTCTCACACACTGCATAGGCATACTTGCAACTACACCCCAAAACACATTCTGTTACTCCTCCTGAGTATGGCGATACCACATTTGTGAGACTTTTTTACAGCCTAGCCACCAGGGCCGTATTTAACACAGGGCAAAAGGGGCAGCTGCCCCAGGCCCAGTCATTGTTGTGGGGCCCAAAGTAGCTGCCCCTTGAGCCCGCACTGCCCAAAAATAGTTGTTAAGTGGATTCAGGTGGGCCCAAGAAAATGTTTGCCCAGGGTCCAATCAATATTAAAGATAGCCCTGCTAGCCACATACAAAGGCGCAATGTGCAAGGAGCACATTCAGCCATTATCTACTTTAAGACCAGTGCTTATTCTGACACTTTTTGAAAAAATCTGTATTTTTGCTAATCAGTATTTTTGCTGGAAAATTACTTAGAACCCCCAAACATTATATATTTTTGTAGCAGAGGCCCTAGAGAATAAAATGGTGGGTTTCACAAATTTCTATGTCACACAGTATTTGTGCAGCAGTTTTTCTAAAGCAATTTTATACACTAATGCATAAATACAATTTAATGAATTTCAATGTACACAAAGACAATATAATACCCAATTTTTTGGTAAAATATAAACTTTGATGTTGCACCAGGTAAATAGATACCAAACATGTCACGCTTTAAAATTGCACACGCTTGTGAAATGACGCCAAACTTTGGTATTTAAAACTCTCAGGGGAGTGCCTTGCCATCCTAGACTGCAGGTCTGTGTATTTCTATTGATGCACACAGTGTAGGGAGTGACAACGCTAGTCCCTGCATGCAAGGGTGATTCCATAGAAGGCTGCAAGAGAAAGGAGTTGCCCTGAGACAGGAAACCCAGGACAGTGATCATGACACCAGCTTTAACAGGAACATGGGCAAGGATTAACATATGAAGAAACTACATAACAACTGAAGATTTAATTGTCACTTTAGGTATGGGTTTTTTTTTTTGGGTATGTAGCAATCTTCTTTTTTTTTCATGCTAAGTGAATGGGAACATGTAATAAATAAGTAAGTGTTTTCCTAATCTGGTTGCAAAAGTATAAATACCATTTTATTTCTACAAGGTCTCCAACAATATTCAACATTCAAAGATGATGTTTAGCCTATCAAATCTAGAATTTGCGAGGAACTTGTTATCATGCAGTAAATAAAGTGGTGCAGCTAAAATGGTTTGGGCCCAAATCACCGTACTCTGCCTTGGTGTAAACTCTGCAATTTTCCCACATGTATGATTTTCAGCAGGTTTATGGTGGATTTTGTTGTGTTGAATATCAGTAAGGCTCCCTTTTAACAAAAACATGTACCTAGCATCATAATACAGCTTGATAATCTGCTGGCACTGTCAGCATATTGTCTTCCAAGTTTGACAGTCAAGTCTATATAAAAAATGTATGTACAGCAACTGTTTTGGCTTACTGTAAGTGGATACAGGAATGAAGCCTTTGAAGTTAGTAGCATGCTTTCTAAATGTTTAATGTCAACAGTTAATTCTCTGCCATGTAGCTATTTGTTGCAATCATGTCCAATATCCATAATCTAATGAAGGCTTGATTAAATAAAAAAAACACTTTTTAATTGAATATCGATCTGGTGGAATACTTTACAAGGGTGCATGTATTGATCTATTAATCATGGCAGCTCTGAATTTTCTAGAGAATGAGGGAGGACATAATTTGGGATTCTGTATGATGCATGAAGACAGCAGTAAGGTTATGTTAAACAGTCTGGTACATCTGAAGGGTGATCATGTACATTGAAAGCTTGAAACGTTCACAATAGCTTCATAATGCCAGCATATGTATGTAGGACACATTAGATCACACACATTAATCACTTTGTATGGACACCTGCTAGAATATAGAACCATTTTAAAGAACAGCTCCTCTAATCAAAATTGGACTTAATGAGGCTTTACAAAGTACAGTAACCCAATCAGGATTCACTCGTAATCAGCTAAGAGCAGTTTCATGATTTCTGCTTTTTTTGTATTACTCTTATTGCACATTGCCTTCAATGACCTTTGTAGTTGCAGGCACTGTGGAGAAATGTATTATCAAAGTTCAGAGCAGAGGCACTGAAGTCTTTCAAGAAGTTCTCAAGTCTTTCAAGAAGTTCTCTCAGGGAGCTCCACTCATGTTCATTCCCCGTCAGTAAAACTCTTCATCTTCCATCCTTTTAATCTCTATATGTAAACACAGAGCAGGTGATATGGGATGGCGGGGCAGGATCAAGCTTCTTTACTGCTTTAAAAATATGGAAATACAATAATGCTGATAATGTGAGACGGAGACAGCCCCTCGCGAGGTCAAGCTGAAGAGTAGATCCCAAAATGTAGCTGGAATCTAAGCAGAGTCGGACAGGCCGGGTCATACAGAAATGATCAGATCAAAGTACAGATGCAGAGGCAGGAGAATGGTCAAAGAACAAGCCGAGGTTGATGCAGGTGGGAAACAGGAATGGTTACTAACAAGCTGGCTCAATACTTCAAGAGCAGGTACAGATACAGGAAACAGGTTTATTCATGGAAAGCTGTAGACGAGACAGCACTGATCCTGGGTTCTGATCCAGCTTAAATGGCCCATTTGCCGCCCTTATCTGTCACGGAATGCGCCTTCGGGGAACAGGTATTCTTCTGCGGCTATTAACCCGGTTGTCTCTGCTCTCCAGAAACCACACTTTTAACCTATTAGTTATATTAATTTATTTACTCTAAATCTCAAAGTTGCCTTCCTTAATGCCATCGCCTCTGAAAGCCAAGTTTTTGAGTTAGTGGCCTTAATTTGTAAATAACCTCTTGTGTTACAAGGAGACATGGTTGTTTCCAGGGCTCTTATTCACCCTCCAAGGTGAATTATATTTTTCACCTTAACCAGTACATTTTGTAAAGAGGAATAGTCCAAAAATTCCTCCTGAACATTGTGATGGTCTGATCCAGAGCTAACAAAAGCGCTTACTTTAAGTCATTGCTGCCAAAGGAGTTTCGACCAGCTATTAATGTCACGGGTTCACTTACTTTTCATCCAGTACTGTGAATATTTAATGGTTGTTTTCAATAAAGACACAAGAAATTAGAATTGTTTATGTGTTATTTTTTTTTTTTTTTTTTTTTTTTTTTTTACCCGGTAAATTCGACCTAGTCTTGG
>BLSH010313119.1:880431-896201 GCA_018402905.1 Glandirana rugosa
ACCTTGAGAATTTGGACCTTGTCCTATACTGTAGATGTTCTGAAAGTTATATGGCTGTATCCTAGGTATGGCCGCCTATGAGATATGGCAGTCATAAGCACAGTCTTTGCAGTCAGCTTGCTTCTACTGAGACTTTGTAAATTATACACCCCAATTACTTTTTCCAGCCCTGGAGGGGCTTACTGTCCCTGGGTGTGTGGGTAGGGCTATCTGGCTGTGAGGGGGGAGAAGCGCCGCCGAGCGGAGCGGGCCGCGTCCCGCGATCCGGAAATTTAGCCCGGGGATCCGGTCGGGGCCTAGGCCGCGGCGGAAAAAAGCAGCGAAATTCGCCTTAAGTGGGCTCGTTGGGTAGCTCTGGTTCTGTGCTGTCTCCCTAGGGTCTTTTTACCTCTGGATGGGCCTCACAGCGCTCAGATGGAGAGGGATAAACTCGTGCAGCACGGAGCTCTCTCTCGTTTATGTGTTATTAGCGTAAGCACATTGTCTATTGTTGATGATCACATTTTATGGCAAATTACTGCAGAAAACCAGCCAATCCCAAAGTGTTCACATACTTTTCCTTGCCACTGTAATATTAATTTTTTTGTAAAATATAAAAGACAAATTTCTGTTGAGTAAATGGGTGCCAAACTTGCCTTTACAGCTTGACAGTTTAGTGTTAATCTGACAGATGATGGTACACAGCAACACATTGCACAATTTAAAGATAAAGGAAGCTAGAAAGCCGACAATTGGATGGTCCACCCCAGCTATGACCCGGGGAGTAGTGAAGACCAGGCAATGTCGGTAAAATATGGAGAAACGTTCAATTCAACAAAAGAGGGAGATGAGATAGAAAGATGGTAGGAATTTAAAAAAATGGGGGAGTGGGGGTGGTTAAAAGAAAAAAATTACTCTCGGTGCTGAACTGGCAACGGTCCCAAGAATGCACTATAAAGGCATGAATGTAGAGTCAATTAAGGCTCTATAAGGAAGGCGGCCTAATCAGGAGGTAAAAACTTGACAACTCAAGGTTGCCAAATTTAAAAACCAATTCTGATTTTGGCCAAAACTTGGGCTTCCATGTCAGTGGCTTATTTAAATGGGCCGCTATAATGCAGTCAAGGTTTGGGAAAGACCAAAGGTATTTCATATCGTGACCAACTGCTTTTAGATTTCCCTCAATACCAAATGTCACCATTTGACTGCACTGGCGTAAAATCTGTAGTTGCAAATGTCCATCCTGAGAAAAACCATCACCTATTGGAGTGGGAGATTGACTCTAGTACAACATCCATGGTTGATATGTATAGGCAGCCTCAGAGTTCAGGCAGTTTTCAGATTGTTTCAGAACATAGAGTGCAAAATAATATGTGGATAGTTGTAGCTTCAGAATATGGAGTGTCCCACCTTTGGGTAAATGTGCCATACTGTGACCAGAACCAAGAATGCAAAAACTTGACAGTGGTCATTACAACTGCTTCAAATTAGAATGGGAATGCTCACCAAGTACAGTATGTGGGTTAGCATAGCCTTTGTGCATATCTACAGTGCATAATAAATGTTAAAATTTGACAGATATAGTGATTTAATTTACTAAAACTGAAGAGTGCAAAATCAGGTGCAACTGTGCACAGAAACCAATCGGCTTCCAGTTTTTTTTTTCAAAGCTTAATCTGCACCAGATTTTGCACTTTCCCGTTTTAGTAAATCAACCCCATAGTGTGTATGTGTGCTAGTTAAAACTCTGCTTTATCCTAAGAAAGCAAGTGTTTGGAAGGCCCTACATTTCTGCAAGTTACAGCAGTTCCTGTTTTTGATCTGTCAAGCAAAACTATTTACCGTAACAATATAATTATTGTATAGAACATTATTCCTTTCTATTGTTACCAATGAATATTGATTGCTCACGTATCTCCCAGCTTTGCCTGGGGCTTTTTGAGCTCACAATGCCCATTGCACACAGAGAGCCTCTGGCAAAGCCTCCGGCACTCGCACTTCAAGTGCAACTGTGTCCTGCCTTCAAGACACAGCACGTTCCACATATTACATACAACAGAGCACCGTGCGGGCATGCTTTTGCTCGTTGCTGCTCTTAATGGATCTGGATATCTTGAAAATAGTTTTTCTCATACCAAAAAAAAAAAAAGATGCTAGGTTAGTTTAATAGTCATACGTGCTTACATGGGTGTCTAACCCTATAAGAAGCAGAGCAGCTTACATCTCCATTAAAGACAGTTGGACTAAGCCTGTGAAGCTCACTATAGACAAGTAGATCTTTGGCTCAACCTCAATAAAAAGGAATACATAATGATCAGTGTTTTTTTTTTTTTTTTAGTTTTCTTAGCTTTACCAAGGTATTACTAGAGGTTCTGTAGTCAGTTGTAGTGATTCAAGGCATTTCTAGGAAAATTCCTGGAGGCAGGGGATTGAGAGGAGCTTGTCATGTACAAAGATATATCTGTCCCGAAAAGCTCTGACTAGAAAATATAACACTTTAAGGTGCATAAGAAATCTTGTGGGGAATGAAAAGGTTAGTTATAGACATCTCAAATAGTAGGGGTTTGCATGGTTCTAGTACTCTACTTCCACACTGTAAACCAGGAAAACTCAGTAATGATAAAACTTCCATAGTGCTAAATGTACTGATAAAAATAGCTTAAGGCACAGTTTTTCAGTAGTTACAATAAAGGCTGTTTTGTTGAACATTACTTCTTTTCCCAAATGTTTACGCCATTGCAGAAAAATCACACAAAATATGAAAGTGTTTGTGAGATTTTTAGCAAGCTAATATCAAATTTCTAATAAAGCATATGCGAAATACAGCGAGTGTGATATTCTATATTTGGAAGAAAAATTCACAGTTACCAGATCATTATGAACTTGTGGAGCAGCTAAGATTTTTCTATATATGGAAAAAAAATAGAATTGCTTACTAAAACATTTCAACTGTTAACCTCTTTGATGAAAGGCGTATATTAGGTTTCAAGATATGTATTCATTTCTATATTTGTATTTTGCCTGTCTTATATGGAGAAGCTGTTGAGAAAGTTTCAAGCTGACTATACTTTTGGCATTAATTATTCAGACACATGTACAGTGGGTATAGAAAAGTATCTAATAGGTATCCTGCTGCGCTTAAAATAGGCAAAATAATAATAAAAACACGATCAAGCTGCTGACACAGTATTGTAAATTCCAACAATATGCAACGGATCAGTATATAAAGGTGCAGCGCTTTAAAACTAAACATATAATATTTAGTCCATGGTTATCAGCAAATTCCAACCATATGTAAAGGATCAATATATAAAGGTGCAGCGTTATAAATGTGAGCATATAATAATTAGTCCATGGTTTTCAGTTGATGAAATGAAGTGGAAAAGTCAGCTGTGCCCGTCACCAACACCAAACACACTGTCCCTTACCAGAAATCCAGGATCCCCACTACAGGGGTCAAAAGCGCTCTCTGGCAAGAGGAGATCCACCACAATGTATATTGATAGTTGTTTGCAATCCGATTCCCAGCGTCTTCTCAGCCAAAAAGACTTGCAGCTGTAATTGCAACAAAAGGTGGTTCTACAACCCGGGGGTGCTGAATACAGATGCACTCCACACTTTTCAGATGTTTATTTCTGGCTCTCTTTAGTAGCAGAATCACTGCTCCGGCTCCCACCTGGAGCCCTCCTGACTCCTGCCGGCAAACTCAGGCTTGGGTCTCTGGCTTCTGCAGTGTACACAAGTACTCTCTGGCTTCTCCAGTGCACACCTGCACACCCTGGCTTCTCCCTTGCAAGCCTGGACTCCTTGGGAGGGTCCAAGCCAGAGAGTACTTGTGTACACTGCAGAAGCCAGAGACCCAAGCCTGAGTTTGCTGGCAGGAGTCAGGAGGGCTCCAGGTGGGAGCCGGAGCAGTGATTCTGCTACTAAAGAGAGCCAGAAATAAACATCTGAAAAGTGTGGAGTGCATCTGTATTCAGCACCCCCGGGTTGTAGAACCACCTTTTGTTGCAATTACAGCTGCAAGTCTTTTTGGCTGAGAAGACGCTGGGAATCGGATTGCAAACAACTATCAATATACATTGTGGTGGATCTCCTCTTGCCAGAGAGCGCTTTTGACCCCTGTAGTGGGGGTCCTGGATTTCTGGTAAGGGACAGTGTGTTTGGTGTTGGTGACGGGCACAGCTGACTTTTCCACTTCATTTCATCAACTGAAAACCATGGACTAATTATTATATGCTCACATTTATAACGCTGCACCTTTATATATTGATCCTTTACATATGGTTGGAATTTGCTGATAACCATGGACTAAATATTATATGTTTAGTTTTATAGCGCTGCACCTTTATATAGAAAAGTATCACCCTCCTTAAAAATAATCATATTTTGTTGCTTTGCAGCCTAGAACGAAGGCAGACACAACTTTTGTTTTATCCAGTTGTATTTACTCAGTGCAGCTTATAACATCCAAGTGAAAAATATAACACTAACATGCCAGGAAAAAAAAAACAACAGCATAACTGAGTTGGAAAAAGGATCACCCCCTTGTGTCAGTATTATGTTGAGCCACCTTTGCTTTAATTACAGCCTTTAGTCTGTTGGGATATGTCTCTACTAACTTTGCACTTTGCAGAACTGTTCAAGTTCAGTTAAATCTGATGGTGACCGTTTGTGGACTGCAGTCTTCAAGTCATTCCACAGATTTTCAATGGGGTTTACGTCTGGGCTCTGACTAGGCCATGCAAGGATATTTACACTTTTCCCCTTCCACCACTGCGTGGTCATTTTTGCTGTGGGTCATTGGCATGTTGGAAGGTAAACCTTCTTCCCATTGACAACTTTCTAGCAGAGGGCAGCAGATTTTCCTCAAAATATTTTACCCCATCCATTTGTCTTGTTATCCTGACAAGTGATCCAGTCCCTGCTGAAGGAAAACATCCATCTAACAGGATATTACCAGCTCCATGCTTTACTGTAGGAATGGTGTTATTTGGATGGTGAGCTCTATTGGATTTCCACCAGACATATTGTTTGGTGTTGAGGCCAAATAATTACATTTTAGTCTCACCTGACCATAACACATTTTCCAAGTGGCCTCAGAATCTTCAAGGTGCATTTTGGCAAAGCTCAATCGTGACTGCATGTGGCATTTCTTGAGGCGTGGCTTTTGTTTCTTGCAACCCTCCCATACAGACCACATTTGTGGAGAACTTGTGATATTGTTGTCACATGCACACAATGATTACTCTTTGTCATAAATTCCTGCAACTGCTTCAGAGTTGCTATAGTCCTCTTGGTACCCTCTCTGACCAGTTTCCTCCTGGCTCTTTCATCCATTTTGTAGCGAAGTTCTGATCTAGGGAGGGTCTGTGTTGTACCAAATACCTTCCACGCCTTAATAATAGACTTCACTGTATTTCTAGGCATTGATAAAGCCTCTGATTTTTTTTTTTTGTATCCCTCTCCTGACTTGTGCCTGTCCACAACTTTATGCCGGAGATCCCGGTGATAGTGCCTTGCCACCCATAGTTGATTGTTTGCTTCAGTTGCACTACCAGGGACCAAAATGCTCCAGGAAAGCTCTTTTCATGCTGGGCTAATTGAAATGACCACAGCTGATCACAGTTAAAAGTCAGATGGCTTTGTGTGCCATTGAGAAGTTGATTAACCACACCTGATTGAGTTAACAAGTCATTTTAGGAGGGTGGTGATCCTTTTCCCAACTCAGTGATTCTGTTTTTGATTTTTTTTTTTTGACATGTTGGTGTTATATCTTTCACTAGGATGTTATAAGTTGCACTGAGTAAATAAAGCTGGATAAAATTAAAACGGTGTCTGTCTTTATTTCAGGCTGCCAAGCAACAAAATGTGTTTATTTTAAAGGGAGTGGTTGTTTTCTATACCCATTGTATAAACCATTCTGATTATCTTTTGACTTTCTGATTTTGCCTGAACTTCATGCAGATACAAAAGACATAAACAAATGCAGGTCTGTAATCATTAAGCTTGGTTTCACGCTGTTGTACTGCATTAGTGCACATGTGATAATTTACATTATGGAGCAAATTTTTGTGCATTGCACGAGCTGCTTAACGCACCCAAAATGCACCAAAAAAGGATCACGCACTATTTTTTGGAGTGCAGTGAACTACAATGCATTCTGGTGCATTACCTTGTGTAGTTCAGAATTGAATGCCACAGCATTGTTCCTGCATGTTACAATGTGTAACACGTGCATTATAAACTACACCTATTCTTCTATATAGGCAATTTAAAATTGAACTTCATGTAAACAGAAAATATATAAATAACACACCTATATGTTCATAGTTTTACCTAGCACAGAAATTGTAACTTAAGCTAGTCATTTTTATGATAGTCACACCTCTGTTAAGCAGACCAATCTGCCACTTCAACTTTTAGCAAAGGCAGCAGGCCCAGGAGGTTGAAACATCCAACACACACCCTTCCCCAGGCAGGGGCCCAGGGAAAAGAGGGCTTCCTAAGGCAAGACCCAATTTTTATCCTTCCCCAGCCTGCAACACTGGCAATAACCTCTTTGGTAGTTGACTAGGACGACATAAATATTCTAATGTAATAGTCCACATGTGGCGCTTAATCCTGGTACAGTCTTTATAATGTAGAGTGTAATCTAGACACCAACTTCATTGTGAGAAATAAAGCACGCTTCACCACGGTGACACTCAGATCTTCTTACCAGATCAGTGGTAAAAGCAGGCATGTAATAATCAACCCAAGGTATTCATCAGATCCATTGCAAGATCACACATAAGAAGCACCAAGGAACACCCTCCTTTTCATTCAGATAAGCAGTGTCAGCCAAGGATCTCCAGTGATTAATAAAGGTCTCTCACTCTCATCCACAATTGGTGCCAGTGATAAAAAACATTAAGGAAGGACATAGTGAAGCCCGTACAGGTAAAACGAAGATTTAATAGAATCACACTTACAGTAGAGATGTAAAAACGAGCAGTATCAATGTAAATCATGCAGCCGCGGCTTCTCAGCATGCCTGTGTCTCGTGGTTCCGCCTTACCGGTTTCGTCCAATAGGACATCATCAGAGGTATTCTGCTTTTACCACTGACTTGGTAAGAAGATCTGAGTGTCTCTGTGGTGAAGCGTGCTTTATTTCTCACAATGAAGTTGTCTGGATTCCTCTCTACATTATAAAGACTGTACCAGTATTAAGCGCCGCATGTGGACTATTACATTTTTATATATTTGCTGATCAACCAAATAGTGCTGGCTGCTTTAGTTTTTTAAGAATATTATTGAGCACAGATTTTTCCCATATTTTTATGGTTACTGTTTTCATAAAGATTCTAATGCTAGGAACATTCCCCAGCAGCAGACAGAGGCAAATCAGAACACTGGGCTTAGGAAAGGGCAAGTGAATACAAAACTATCAGTCTCAGCTTAGGCTGATTACAGCTAAGCAACAATGCTTAGGGCAGGGGGGTTACACATACTAGGGTGAATTTGGAAAGGAGATAATTATCCTATCACCATGTTTTGAAGTGTGGGAGAAAATTGGAGTACCTGGAGGCAACCCACAGGAAGAATACGCAAACTCCATACAGATAGTGTCCTGACAGTGGCTCTTCAACAGAGAAGTTAAAGTGGTTGTTAAGCCACTTTATCTATTTTATTGCATCCTGTCTGTTGAATAACCCTATGTACCCCTGTGCCTGTGATTTATTAAAACACCATATCGCAGAGCGGCGATCGCCGCTCATGTGAACCGTCGGCTCTCTCCTCTCCCTGTCTGAAAGCTGAAGTGGGCGGGGCCAAGGATTCCCCACTGACGTCAGTCAGGAGGGAAGAGAAAGGCGGCAGTTCACGTGAGCGGTGGTTGCTGCTCTGAGATATGGTAAAGAACGGCTTAATTTAATAAAACACAGGCACAGGGCAAATAGGATTACTCAACAGGCAGGATGGGATAAAACTTTAAATTAAACTTTAGCAGCAGGAGGGGAGGGGGCGGGTACTGACACAGGAGCAGACTGGCAGGGAGGGAGGGGGGGGGGAGATAGGACAGAGGAGGACAGGAGAGCTGTGGATGACGGAGGCACGTAAACTGACCACGGCATCAGGGCTCAGCAGCCATGCTATACCGTGGTCAGTTTACAGGGGGGAGGGCATAGCCAGGCAAGATCAGCCAGTTTTTTTAGGTGATAGAAGGGGCCAAATTACACAGCACAAGCACTGTGCTGTATAACATGCTTTAAGGGAACAGGATCGATATATATATATATTTTTTTAGGTTAACAAATGCTTTCAGGATAGCCAGTAAGATGTAAAAACTAGCCAATAACTTTACCTGCTACCTACAGATGAAAATGCAAATTGTCCAAAATATTTCCTATTTATCTGACTAAAAGAAAAAAAAAGAAAACATTTGTATTCTTTAACCACTTGCCGACTGCCGATCGGCATTTGACGGCGGCAAAGTGGCTCTGTAAGGCGAATCGCCGTCATATGACGGCGGCCGCCTGATCGCACACAGTGAGCGCGCGTGCGCCCACTGTGTCCGGGGAGGGCCAGCGAGCGGGTGTGGCGGAGTCGATCTCCGCCGGCCACCCGCGATGCCCCCCCCGGAGTGAAAGAACGGAGGTCCGTGTAAGTAAACACGGACCTCCGTTCTGTGAAGGGGGAAGGGCTGTGATCACAGCCTTCCTGTACATGGAGGCTGTGACCACTTCCCTTCCCCAGCTAGGGCAGTCCCCCCACAGTTAGAACACGCCCAGGGAACACTGTTAACCCTTAGAGCGCCCCCTGCAGGTTAACCCCTTCACTGCCAATGGCATTTACACAGTAATCAGTGCATTTTTATAGCACTGATCGCTGTATAAATGCCAATGGTCCCAAAAAAGTGTCAAAATGGTCCGACATGTCCGCTGACATATTGCAGTACCGCTAAAAATCGCAGATCGCCGCCATTAATAGTAAAAAAAAAAAAAAATTAATAAAAACCCCAAAAATGAATTCTCATCATCCGTAAACGCGACCACTTTTGCGCAAACCAATCAATAAACGCCGATTGCGATTTTTTTTATCACAAATATGAGGAAGAATATAAATCGGCCAAAACCGATGAAAAAAAATGTTTTTTTATTTTTTTTTTTTTGGATTTGTATTTTAGCAAAAAGTAAGAAATTTGGGTTTTTTTTGCAAAATTGTCGCTCTTCTTTTGTTTATAGCGGCGATCAGAAATGACGCAGCGGTGATCAAATACCACCAAAAGAAAGCTCTATTTGTGGGAAAAAAAGGACACAAATTTAGTTTGGGTACAACGTCGCACGACCGCGCAATTGTCAGTTAAAGCGACGGAGCGCCGAATCACAAAAAGGGCTCCGGTCCTAAAGCTGGAAATCCTTCTGGGGCTGAAGTGGTTAATGCAGTGCATAATATATAAAGAAAACAATATGTATACAAAATCACTACAAATTAAACCCAAAAACAAGAATGTAATATATTTCAACTTACCAATCCTTAAGGCTGGGTTCACAATAATGCCAATTGGATGCAGGTTTTCTCCGCATCCAATTCGCATGTCAGGAGATTTTGACTGGCTCTCTATGGGGCCGGTTCACACATCTCCGGAGTGTCTCTGGTGTGATTTGCACAGGAGCCCTGTGCATCTTCTGGTCTGTTACAGGTCCGAACTCAGGCAAAAATTTGGGCTGAAACCATGAATGGGAACGCACTGGAGCTCTGCTGTGAGCCGCTCTGTCCCTCAATGTGAACCCAGCCTCAATGTGGTGGCTCAATTAGTTTTCTTTTTTAGGCTTTTCTCAGTTTCTCCTTCTCCTTTTTCACCTTTTGATCCAGCCAGTAACACACTTCTTGTTTTGAGGATGTGTCCACTCTGGATGGAAAAGCAACAGAGACAACTTTGGACAGTATCAACGTTATCCAGAAGTATTGGATTCGCTGGCAAATTTAGATAGGGCAAATTAAAGCTGAACTCTTTTAAGGCAGTTACAGGAACAGTTTTTAGGATAAAGGTTTTACATAAATTAATTAAAGCTGACCATTGTAAGCACACCTGTCAGTGTTCATTGGTTCTTCTAAATCTTCTAAATGCCAATTTTTCTGTACAGCTTGGTCTGTTAAAGAAAGTTGCAAAATAACAGACTTATTGGTGAAACAGTTAAAAATAAAATAAAAAAAAGCCTAAAGAAAAGAACAAACAAAACAAATGCAGCCACCACAATTAAACTGTAATATATTACATTTTTGTGTTTGGGTTTAATAAAACATTCATTGCAAATCACAGATTACTGCTGTCGGACTTTCCCTGATATCATGACTACTTTTACAGTGCTGTTCCAGATCTATAGAATATATACAAAGACGTTTATTTTGGAGGTTAGTGTCATCATTTTTGTGTGCATATATAATAATAAGCAAAGATAATTGCCATATTGTGTCCTGAGGAAGCCGTGTAATTGGCGAAACATTGACCTGGCTTACTGGAAGCATGCAGTTCTTACACCTATGATATCTTGCTTTAAACCATATATCTAGTAGACTTCCAAGAGTGCAGTATGAAGGCTTTTGATCCTATGCTTTTATAAGTCTATTTTAATGTTTGTGAAAAAAGATATTATATTTTATTATAATTATGTTTGGTTACCTATGCTGAGCCTGTGAAGTCCGGTAACCTAGGCGGAATCTGGTTATTGACAGTCCTGCAATTTTTTTGCAAAGGGATCTAACCTTTTCCCACAGGAGATGTAAGGGATCTTCTTAAACTGCAACAAGCTAGTTGTTAGTGTAGTGCTGTTCAGCTAGTTGTTAGTGTAGTGCTACTAACACACAAGCCACTTGTTTGATTTGGTTCTCTGTTCCTCTGCCTCGACCCTGAGAACAACTGTCACATACCTGTTGGTTGAGTCTGGCGTATGCGGGGGCAACCTCACTTGGGGCCCTGGTTCGAGAGCCCCTGGTAGTGCAGACAGGGAGCTTTGGAGCACAGGGGGGCACAAGGGCTGGAAGTCTCTGGTGGCAGGTATGTGTCCGCTGAAGCTCATGCAAGTGAAGGATGGTGGTACAGTCAGGGTCGGCAACTGGCGGGCGGTGCAGTAAAGAGGGATCAGGCAAACGGATGGTCGGGTACAAGCTGGGTCGGTAACGTGCAGGCAGCTGAAGTACAAGGGAGCAGGCAAAAGAGTAGTCGTAAACAAGTCGTAAACAATCCGAGGTCAGGGCAGGCAGATATCAGCAAGGTCCAAAGGAATAGCCGGGGTCACAGGAATAAGAAGTCTCAACAGAGTAAACACAGGGGGGTCATGGGTGCAGGAAACACTGTAGAACTGACAGCACTTGCTTCCTGGTGCTGTCCACTTAAATGGCTGCTATTGGTGCCATTGCTGATCGAAAGTGCGCGCACGCTACATGCGGCCGTGCACGGGCATGCCAATGCCTGAAGATGTCTCCTTACAACAACCTTATCCCAACTGACACACCAGGTTAAGCAAATGGATACTGCACTACTATTGGAAGCACAAATATAAATCGTCTGTACATAACTAAACTTTAGTATCAAAAAGCAAACATCAGACAGGTTAGTTGTAAATTAGCCCAATATATTGTCACGGGTTGCACTAAATAGCAGTATACACATAAATGAGTAAGAAAAGCATTAGGGCAATCACAGTTCACTAGGCTATAGCAGGATAGAATGTAGTCCCATGCACCTAAATTAGAGTAAACCTGGTAATGGGCGGCACAGTGGTGTAGTGGATAGGACTTTTGCCTGGCTGCAAAAGGGTCGCTGGTTCGAATCACAACCACGACACTACCTGCTTGGAGTTTGCATGTTCTCCCTGTGCCTGCGTGGGTTTCCTCCAGTTTCTTCCCACACTCCAAAGACATGCTGGTAGATAAATTAGATCATGTCTAAATTGACCCTAGTATATGTATGAATGTGAGGTAGGGACCTTAGATTGTAAGCTCCTTGAGGGTAGAGACTGATGTGAATGTACAATATATATGTAAAGCACTGCGTAAATTGACAGCACTATATAAGTACCTGAAATAAAATAAAAAAATAAATAAGATAATCCACAAAATCAGCAATAAGTAATGGCATTAGAAAACAGTAACAGCAATAATAACCAATACTGCGATAACTCCTCTGTAAACAGTGGGCTATATCCACTTTAGAGTGCACTCTATTTGAATTGTAGCAATGAAATTTAGGACTCCCTAAAGAGGTACCTCTTATTATGGACATTTGGCAAAGTTCTTGTTAAGCAGCTATCTGAGTGAGCAGTTATTAGCCCTAGTTCTTTAGCTGGCTAGTGCTGGGGCCCAGTCTTTTCAGTGGTGCGCACATGTACAGTCCCAGTAAAGTCTGCATGCACTAAATAATGCTGCAATTTAGATGTCCAATCCATATGTGCTCAGTCTCTTCTAGCAGCAACAGGTTGATGGCAGCAGTGTCCTCTCACCAGTCCCAGAGATATGGCAAAAGGGGCCCTGCTGTTCAGATGTCAGCTCACATCTGGATCTGCCTGGAGCAACTCTGGTCCTAAGCATACAGCTGCAGGCTTGTAGCATGTTGATTGATGTGCATATAGGAGCAGCAATGTGCACACCTTGGTCTCCTCGCAGCAAGGAGGAAATTCTCCCAGTATTCATCCTATGAAAATACAGCTCTCCCTTTCTCTTTATGCTTGGAGCACATTGGAAATTGTAGTCCAATAGTCCATTAACTACCATAGTAAAGTTTATTTTCAAAACTTTATCTCCCGTGATTCAATACTGTTAACTACCAAGTCTCTTGAGCTCATTCTGCTTGTCAGCTCCCCCTAGTGGATGGAGGCAATGTAGTATTTACCCATTCAGTTGAATTCCATTGGGTGCACAGAAAACACTGCAGCATAGTGTCCTAAATCACTCTCTGTCTCTATCCAAGCACCTGGCTACACATACTTAGGGTGAATTCTGTTTATATAAAATGTTATGGTGCTCACCAAATGTGCTATGGTGGCTTACAGGTCAATAAAGAAACAATGTACTGACATTGAACAGAGTTTATTTGAAGCTTTCATATGCCTCAATGTGTAAGAAGACATTGCTTCCTTTATTGGATAAAACTGGGGAAAAAAATTGATTTTATTTTGCGTTTTATAATGACTGTAATCATTGCTTGTATTTGGTAGAGGGTTTGTTTTTTATTTTCTTTCGGATCACTGCCTTGACAATAACCTCAGTACTATACTTGGATCCTAACTACCCCCCACCAGCAGAAGTTAATTGCTCTTATATTTTCTGGATGACCCACCCCTGCTCCTCCTTCTGGCACCTGCCAGGTCTACGGGATGTGCTGCTAATTGGTGGCGCTGAGCATTTTTAATAAGCAATGATGGGAGCCAAGGTGAGAGGTCCTGTCTGGGAACAAACGCCTTTCTCCTCTAACTAATGATTTAATTTATTTCCCTATATGCTTCCTGTGCTCTCATCCTGTCTCTCCCTCCCTACATTTCTAGATGAGCATTACGTTGACAGGGGCTCTGCGACCAGCTATGGACTTGTATCTTATTTAGAGCAAGACGTGGACCTACCATAAAGACCCAAATGCCTTTCCCACACCTCTTTTTCTGTTCATTAACACATTCGTTATCATCAGTACTTTCACACTTATGTTGTCACTGTAAATGTTTCAACAGCTGCAATAAAACTTTGGGCTAAAAATTCTTCCAGCATCCTTTATGTTGTGCAAGCTGGTTACTAGCAAAATGTCTTTCTGTAAAAACATAGTATAATATTTAATACATTTTCCTATACAAAATTTGGAATGTTTAGTTGCTATAAACTTAAAGCGTAAGTTTAGTCAAAATTACAAAAAAAAAAAAAAAAATTAAGCCAACGTGTCCCTTGTGTTGCGGTCTCCTGCAATAGTTTAAGGGGTTGTAAAGTCAGAAGGTTTTTATATTTTAATGTATTCTATGCATTAAGATAAAAACCCTTCTGTGTGCAGCAGCCACCCTCAGCCCCCCTAACACTTACCTGAGGTCCCTCTCTGTCCAGTGATATCCCCCCTCCCCCACCACTACCATAGGGTTGCCACCTTTTTTCTTTAAGCCAAACCCGAACAATTCAGCTGCGCATGGCAAAATGGTTTTTAACCACTTCAGCCCTGGAAGGATTTTCCCCTTTAGGACCAGAGCACTTTTTATGCACTGACATTTATACAGTGATCAGTGCTATGAAAATGCACTGACTACTGTGTAAATGTCACTGGCAGGGAAGGGGTTCAAAGGGTTAAGTGTGTTCCCAGGGATGTGTTACTAACTGGGGGGGGGGGCTGGGCTGATTTGGGGGAGCAGAGTGATTGCGGCTCCCATATACAGGAAGCCTACGTTCACACTCCTTCCCCCCTGTCAGAACGGAGATGTGTGTGTTTATACACATGGATCCCATTCTGTCACTGTGGGGTAGTGATCGCAAGTAGCCGTAAGACATCTAATCCGCCCTACCCACTCCCTGGCTCCCCTGATACACAGTGAGCCAATCCACAGGGGGGCGGTCTCTGCTCACCAAACCTCCCACTCACATCAGAGTACCCGGCATTCCCCCTTATATTAGGGTTCCCAAAGCCCCCCTAAAGCAGTCCACAGGACACCCCTTACATCTGAGTCCCCCTTACCTTAGTGTACTCACTCACTTGGAGGCAAGAGAGAGAAGAGGGGGAGGGGAAGACTTCAGTCATAGACACTGGATCGTGAACTCACTCACCCGAGGATTGAGGCTCAGGCATCGGCACCATTTATCCACAATGTATCTGGTTCCTGAGCTTCAAACTTCCAGCCCACATATGCCTTTCCTGAGGCATAGAACGTTGGGGATAAGAGTGTGGGTGGGCAGACATAGGGGTTGGTGGCGGGAGCAGGAGGAGGAGCAGATCATCCCCTCTCTCCTCTCCTGTCTGTGTATGGGGGTGGGGCCTATGTTCACACCTATACACTCAGTGGTTGTGGTACTTGGGGAGCCACAGTCCATTCTGAGCATAGTGTCTGCGTGATCTGAAACCCGGACACACGATTCAAAACCCGGGCTGTCTAGGTGAATCCCGAATGGATGGCAACCCTACCCTACCCTACCACCATCATTTTCCTGTGCGGTGGGGGATAGTAAAGCTGTGAGGCCTGTCATCTATCAAATGCACTCATCAAAACTGCTGACCCCTTCATTTATAGATGCTGTACTATAGCTTCTATGAATAAAAACTGATCTATGAATGGAGGATGGGCAGATATATGAAAAGATCACCTCCACCATTCATATATCATCTTTCATTCATAGAAGCTATAGTACAGCTTCTATGAATGGGGATTGGAGGGAGTCAGGGCCATCTTAATAGGATTATGGGCCCCTGGGCAAAGTAATGCACCGGGGCCCCTTCAAGCCTGCCCCAATTTTCGCACTTACTCCACAGAATAAGCCCACGTTCATATCGAAGATACTTACTTTCTACTATATACTTACCACCTCCACTAGAAAAGTATATAGACGGGTAGGAGGTAAGTATCTAGTCAAAAATAAGTATCTTCGATATCATGTCGTAGATATTTACTTCCCCAGTCGTCAAAACTACTCACGTAAACTATCTACTGTCCGGAGTGTCGAAATGATAGGGGGTGGCGTGTCCTTTTACTACCACCATCCCATCCCATCCCAACGGTAGGTAAGCCCTAAGTGGATCTGTCGGGCCCAAAACTTAGCACACAGGCCCAAAGTCTAGTGCGTCTGTGA
>BLSH010313119.1:921092-941842 GCA_018402905.1 Glandirana rugosa
TCATTATATCCTATGTTTGTACCTCACACAGGCCCCCATGCTCGCCTGATACGGCTGTGGGTCATTGCGGGAGCGGCAGGGCTGAGCACCGGGGGAGGACCAGGAGGTGAAAAGGGGTGCCATATCAATTCTGCGTGGGGCGGTCCCCCAGACCCCACGCGGTTTGATTCATCAACGTCTCCAGACATTGTTCCACAATACTTATATTATATGATGTAAGTGATGACCACTAAATATGTTTGTTACAGTGTATTAGTTAGTCATTGTAGAAAGGTGGATTACATTATGTATTTGTTTCTCATATATGTTTTTCTCTGCTCTCTATTAGTACAACACTTCAGTCAGCTCCAGATGAAGCGCCAATTAGAGCGCGAAACTAGTCGAGCGGAAGTCAAGCAGGAATGATTTCTTGTTACTATTTGTTCTTGATGGGATCTCTACCAGTGTAAACTTTACTACATGTGATGTTCTATCTTTTTTAGACTTGTTTTCAAGTCAATATTCTTATTATATATCTTACTTTAAGCTGCATCTTCGATAAATATTCCCATTCAATTGTACTCTGGTATAGTAGGCTCTTCCCTCTGGCTGCCAACAAAGTTCATGGTTGGTATACACAGGGAACCACAGTACCTTTTCACCCCACTGGGGGCAATAGTTGAAAAACAAACTATATTATATACATGTTTTTTCATGAAATTTTAAATGTCTCTTGTCTACCCTTGGGCAATTATGTGCCATTTTTGTAACAAATAAAATTTATACATTTTTATTATACCCAGTATGCTGTTAAAGTCCATTCCTTTTAAATTTATTGTTTCCACTGATTCCAGGATGTGGCATACTTTTATATAGTTTTCGCCACCACTCTGTCACCTTGTGGGGAAGTTGTTCAGCAGTTTAGAAATAAAGTCATTTTTCTAGCTAGCTGAAAGGTCTTTTTTTTTTTTAAAAAAAGACAAACCTCTGCTATATTCCACTCCCAAATTACCCACAATGCCACTGAAAATAAATAAATGTTGGACACAAAATAAATAAAATATGTTAGATAGCATGTGTCAGTGCCATTTTGGTTGGGGAGAGAGAGAATAGAGAGCATTTGAGAGTAGCTGTGAGTTTGTTGGAGTTTTTTTGAGTTTTTGGGTGATTTTTTTGGAGTTTTTTATTATGGATCCTGTAATCCTGAAGATAGACGAGGCAATCCTGCTGATTGTCTTTGGAGAAGGAGACAGGTGGAGGAGGAGAGAAGCAGCAGACGCCGTCGGTTTTGGACGCATCCAATGGTATCCCAGCGGCTATTTGTGGGGTACTTTACCAACATATATGCCTAACTGCGCATACATCCGGCTGAACTGTGATGCGGAGCTCTGTGCTACCGGAGGAACACTGCTTGTGACACACTGTGTTAGTGGATAAGGTTAGGGGATAGAGTTAGGGGTTAAGGGATAGGGTTAGTGGATAGGGTTCGGGGATAGGGTTAGTGGTTAGGGGATAGGGTTAGGGAATAGGGTTAGGGGATAGGGTTAGGGGATATGATTAGGGGATAGGGTTAGTGAACAGGGTTAGGGGATAGGGCTAGGGGATAGGGTTAGGGTTAGAGTTAGGGAATAGGATTAGGGGATAGGGTTAGGAGATAGGGTTAGAAGATAGGGTTAGGGGATAGGGTTAGGGGTAGGATTTCTTATTTGTATGCTGTTTTTTTTTTCAATATGTTACATTTTTATGTTATGTTAGGTTCCTTGCCACAGGACAAAGCTTTGTGTCCTTGCATCACTACTTCCTCCTTGGCGTCTCAACGGTGGCCAGGATAACAAGAGAAATGTATGGCAATATGGGAGGAGTTACATGAAGTTTTAATGCCGGAGCCCACAGAAGACATCTGGGAAGCAGAGAAAACTCAGTTCCCCAATTGTATCGGTGCCCTTGATGGCAAACACATCAGGTGAAGAAGCCCCTCCACTCTGGGTCATCGTATTTTAATTATAAAAATATTTCTCAGTGGTCCTTCTGGCATTGGCTGATGCACATTTGTGATTCCTTGCTGTAGCTGTTGGAGCATATGGCAGCCAAGATGATGCCTGCATATTTCGTGAGTGGGCCATCGGACGTTGTCTACATGAAGGACGGCTCAACATTCCTCCCAGCAGGCCTCTACCCTGCACTGAGGAACCCAGCTTGCCATTGGTCATGGTAGCAGACGAGGCCTTTGGACTGGCCGAAAATCTCATGAGGCCATACAGGGGCTATGGTCTCAGCCATTAACGAAAAATGTTCAATTATCGGCTCAGCATCGTGTTGTGGAATGTGCTTTTGGTGTGTGCACGGCCAAATGGAGAGTTTTGCTGTCCTGTATGCAACTTGACGTGGAGAATGCCATTAAAGTGGTCCTGGCATACTGCATTCTGCACAACTTTCTGTGGGACAATGAGACAAGCAATGGTGAACTGGAGCCCAGTAACCTAAGTCAGCGAGTATAATTTATGGACTTGCGATCAACGGCACAGGTCATGACCATCCGCAATCAGTTTGCAGAATTTTTCGTATCACCTGATGGAGAGGTGTCATGGCAAAATGATTAAAAAACGTTGACCTATCATTAATGAGCTCTGATTTCTGATGCATTTTTCTTTGAATAAAGCACATCAAATTCATGTTAGTTCTTGTTATGTCCATTATTCGTCTATTGTTCCTCAAGTCGTTTTTTTAGTCTGCGTGAGGCAAGCGTATGCTAGCCCTTGTTGGGCTTAGCATACGTTTGCCCCAGTCAGAGTGCAAAGGAGTCCTTTTCAGTTTGCGTGAGGCAAGCGTATACTAGCCCTAGCTGGGCTTAGCATACATTTGGCCCAGTCAGAGTGCAAAGGAGTCCTTTTCAGTTTGCGTGAGGCAAGCGTATGCTAGCCCTTGTTGGGGGTAGCATACGTTTGCCCCAGTCAGAGTGCAAAGGAGTCCTTTTCAGTTTGGGTGAGGCAAGCGTATGCTAGCCCTCATTGAGCTTAGCATACATTTGCCCCAGTCAGAGTGTAAAGGAGTCCTTTTCGGTCTGCGTGAGGCAATAGTATGCTAGCCCTTGTTGGGCTTTTGTGCATCATATAGAACCAAAAAATCATACAAAATTTATTTTTAAAAGATAGATTTATTTTTCACAAATGAACAGGGTTCATCACAACTGGTGATAGGTGGAGGGGGTGCCTGATCACCATGGGGATGTAGGGATTGGGGACGGGGGAATGATTGCGGCTGGCATCCAGGCACAAAGTCTTGCTGATATTGGGGACTATATGCAGGCAGTGTTCGGTCCTGTGGAAAATGTGAGGTGGATGTGTGTGTGTGTGGGTAATATGAGGTCTGGGGCATGATAGGTGGTGGCTGGCGTTGAGAAGGGGGCTGATATTGAGCGGGGGGTGCTAGCGCTGCTGAGGTCCCAGGGGCCATTGGGGATCCTGAGAAGCAGTATATGGATCACCACTTAATTTGGAATGTCAGTATTGTATAGCGATACCATACATACTTTCGATCCATACACTGCTTCTCTTGGTCTCCCCTAATGTCCTCCAGGATGTGATATAAGGTGCGGCAGAAGCAGGGGCATGGGTAGCTGGCATCCAAGAATGTATCCACACTGTGCCTCTCCTGTCACACATCCTGCAGCAATGCTAGCACCCTGTCCTCTGTCTCAATACTGCAGCTGCCCCTCCTCTGGTGTCATGGGAAGATGCGTGGCCAGTGCTGTCCGTGACACTGGTGGGTCTGTCCACCTCTGGCTCTTCCACAGCCTCCTCCCTTCTGTCAGCAATGTTAGATGTTGTCCTGCAGAGAATAAAATTTAAAAAGTTAAACAATATCCCTGGAAAATTTAAATCGCCTGCAAAGCAATGCACACATATATGATGAAAAAAGAACACAAAAAACATACTCTCTGTTGCTATTTATCATGCATTGACACAAGAAGGCCAAATTGTTGTGGTGCGCGTCTTTTCTTGGCAGGAGCTGATGCTCCACTCCGTGCTGCCTTCTCCTCCTCTATGAGATCCCTCCTGACTCTATCCCGGAGGGATTTCCACCGGCGCTGGAATAGAATGTAAAAGAAGGGTTAATGGGGTTATGCATTGTACATTACACAACAAACAGATCATGCATTCAATGAAAATAGACTTACTTGTCTCCTTTCTGTTTCCATTACTCATGTGTTCCCAGCCTGGGGTAATTGTGGCACTTTTATCCTACCAGGACTTTATCTTCTTCAAGTGGTCACCATGTAATGGGTGGGCCAGATCCCAGAGTTCAGAATGGACCTCAGCTGCAGCAATTAGGTCTGCCTGGGACACTGAACTCGCCATCTTGCTTGTCTCTCCTCTGTCCTACCCACAATCACACGGCTGGGCAAAGGACTCTTGGGTAATGTACAGACAGGAATTTCCTGGTTTTCCTGACATTACAGTGACCAATCACATATTTACAGGTTAAAAACGCAGACGCGCCTAAATGCGGCTTAACGTTGTATACAGCGTTAAGCAGCTTTTACCGGCGCCTGGCGTTTTTGCAGCTCTAGCGCAGGAGCCTCTGAACGCGCTGGCCCTGGGTTTTTCTTTTTGGAGCTTAAAAACGCCTGTGCCACTTACAGCTCCTAAACACCTGTGTGTGCATAAGGCCATAGAATAACACGGAGAGGCATTTTTAAACTGTAAAGAAACGCTCATAAAAGCAGCTGTATAAACGCCTGTGTGCATGAGGTCTTAAACTTTAACTAAAGGCAAAACTCTTTTTTTTTTCAGTATTGGATAGAGTGCAGAGGGATTAGAATGCATGTCAGTTTTTATTGCTTTCTGTGCCCCCGTTAAGGAGATTCACCCCCTCTATTAGTCCTGTTTACCGTTATCATTAAAATTGAAAGTAAAAGAAAATCACAAATTTTGGGTTGTTCACAGAAAAGTAATAGTTCTGGGCAGCTGGAGGTCCCCAAAGAATTCCCTTAACCACTTCAGCCCTGGAAGGATTTACCGGGTCCTGACCAGAGCACTTGTTGCGATTCGGCACTTCGTCGCTTTAACTGACAATTGCGCAGTTGTGCGACTCTGTACCCAAACAAAATTGACGTCCTTTTTTTCCGACAAATAGAGCTTTCTTTTAGTGGTATTTGATCACCTCTGCGGTTTTTATTTTTTGCGCTATAAACAAAAAAAAGAGCAACAATTTTGAAAAAAAAACCAATGTTTTTACTTATTGCTATAATACATATCCAAAAAAAAAAAAAATATATAAAAAAACGACTCACACTGCAGTGCGGTGCGAATCATATGCGATCTCTAAGGTCGGAGCAGTGTGAACCGAGCCTAACAGCCAAATTTGAAAGGAAATTCCAATACCTATAATTTAATAGTTAGTAATAGTTAAGTTATTATTAGTTCGTTTTTTGGGTGTTCGAATTTTCAGATTTTTGTTCTTATTTTTGGATTTTAGTTCGTTTGAATTTTCGCTCTTATTTTCAAATTTTTGGATTTTTGAATTTACGAATATTCGGAATAATTTGTTAAATGGATTTTCGATAATTCGGACATTTCCGAATGAACGAATTTGTCGAAATTTGTTAATAAACAAATTCGGAACTAAACGAATTGCACATGTTTATTATGTGTGCATTTATAAAAAAGACATGCCTCCACCAAGGGTGGCTTCAGACACTGAAGTAGGGGGGGGTGGTGGTTAAAATTAAGGAGCAACTCCAGCCAATACTTTTTTACATTTTTTATTAGACAAGGGAAGGTTTAGAACCCTTTATACTTTTAAAAGTGTCCCTGTTTGTAATATTCCTCACTATTGATCATTGTAAGCAAAAACTGTGAGGGAAGATCTTTCTAAGTGGACACCGACTGCAGAACCTTTGTCAGGATTATATTGCTCCTGATTAGGGGTACACATTTAAAACCATTACAGAGGTTTTAATTATTATTCACTCTAATAATAAAAATGTTTGGCTGGAGGAAATAGGAATGGGAAATGATGTATGTATTTATAGACTATTCCAATTCACTAAAGTAGCGAGTAGTAGACATGAGCAATTCGTTTTACTCCGCGTTCATTTTTTTGTCAAAATTCGTAGTTTTTGTTAATTCGCAAACGTCCGAAACTCGAAAATCAATTTCCCGAAAATGAAAATCAGAAAAAACGAAAATCAGAAATTTGAAAATCCGAATGAACAAAAATCCAAAATTCAAAAAGCCGAATGAACGAAAATTCGAAAATCCGAAAATTCGAAATAACGAAAATTCAAAAATAAAAATGAAAATCCAAAAGTTTGAAAGAAAGAAAATCCGAAAGTAAGAACAAAAATTCAAAAGAACGAAAATCCGAAAGTAAGAACAAAAATTCAAAAGAACGAAAAACCGAAAATAAGAACGAAAATACATAAGAACGAAATTCCGAAAGTTAGAACGAAAATCCAAAATTCAAAAGAAACGAAAATCCGAGAATTTGAAAGAACGAAAGTCCGAAAATGAGAACGGAAATCTGAAAATTCGAAAATCCTAAAGAACGAAAAACATTCAGATAATTTCTTATATAATTATAATAATATGCTTTGAAAGGAAACTCCAATACCTACCTATAATTTAATAGTTTATAACCATTATTATAGTTTTTTTTAATAAAAACTTTAATAGTTATAAACTATTAAATTATAGGTAGGTATTGGAATTTTCTTTCGAATTTGGCTGTTAGTGAACGTAATGAATTATTAACCATTATTATAGTTTCTATTATTATTATTATTTATTAATAAATAATAATAATAATAATAAAAACTATAATAATAGTTATAAAGTATTAAATTAGTTAGGTATTGGCATTTCCTTTCAAATTTGTCTGCCTGTTAGTGAACTAATTTTTCAGAATTCTAGAATTACTGATAATAACGAATACCGCATCTATACGAATGGAACAAACCGAATTATAATTTTTTAGAATTACCGATAATAATGAATACTGCATCTATACGAATGGAACAGACTGAATTAGAATGTTTACGAACTCACGAATTACCAAAAATAACAAATCCGGCATATATACGAATAGAACAAACTAAATTAAAATTTTTCTGAATTTATTCGAAATAACGAATTTTGATCCTAACGAAAAACAAAAAAAACCCCGAAAATGGGAAAAAACAAGAAAACAAAAAAAATTCCTGACAGACTCCATGGCAGCCTATGTGTGGGCTTACCTCACCCCCTCCACTCCTATAGGACCCCATTACCATAAATTTAACCTCATGGTCCATACCTGTGTTCCTTGTTTGTTCTTCTCCTGGACCAAGTGCAGTGTCAAGAGGATTTCCATGCATCCAGGGCAATCAGTCCCCAGCTTGGTGCGGGGCAGATATGAGTGGGGTGTTGGTGTCCCCCTGCACCCAGGACCCAGCCATGGCAGGTGAGAGGCGGTAGGCCAGGAAGATCCCCAGGAGGGGCGGCCGGTGTTGCCCTAGGAGATACCACCCTTGGCAGGGTCTTGAAGAGTCGGGCAGGTAGGATGTTTACTCCGTGGCAGCGTTCATTATATATTAAACGCAGTTACTTGTCTTGTCTCTTGTGCCCGGCTGTGCATGCGCAGTAGTGATGCGGCGGGGCGGGGTATTCAAATAGCTGTCAATACTGCTCAGTCTTGGTTTTGACTCTGGGCAGTGTGCAGTGGCTTCCCCAAGCTCCGTTCCCCCTTTATCCAGGTGAGCCCTGAAGGACAGTGGATTCTGGAAGTGGGGGGGGGGTGCGCTAGTAACAGTCTCTTCTTTCCTTGCAGGCTAGCAGAGTTGTGTGCTCGGCATCACCATGGACTGTTCACCGCCTCCTAGTGGTCAGCCCTTAACCAACAGGTACGGTGCTGGGCTGATCAGGAGGGGCACCTAGGGTGTTTCTGTCCTCTATGGTGGCTAATCTTTTGTATATACCTGTATTTTTTTTCCTTCCCTTTGTCGTGTCTCTTTTAGCCCTCCCAGGTCAGATCGCCAGTGTACCTCACGGGATACCAGAGACCCTGCCAAGCCACAGCGACACTCATCATCAAGATCCAGACACTACAGGTCCCAGTCTCAGAGCCAGCATTGGGGAAGGAGCTCCCACTCCTCCTCCAGACACCATTCTCACCGCCTCGGTAGCCACTCCAGATGCAGGTTCTGCGGGGGGATGCGGCACTAAGTTGCCTGAGGGGAAATCGCTGTGCAATACATGCCACTCCTGGGCGGTTAAGGAGAGAGAAATGGGCATTCAGCAACCTAACCCTAGCCCAGGGATAGAAGCGCTAGTGAGACGTGTTGTCCAGCGGTCGCTGAAAGAGTTTGGCTCATCTCATACCCAGAGCCAGCTCTTTACTTTGGGTTCTCCGGAGCAAATTACCCAACAGGAGCCGGGTCCATCCCAGCGGAGTCTTGAACCCCCAAACTTCTTAGACAGTGAGATGGAAGGGGATGACCCCGCGGGCTTTGACGCAGCCCTGGTTCCACCACTAATTAAGGTGATCAAAGAAGCCTTGAGATGGGAAGAGCTGGTTTCTGCTCCAGCAAAACAAAGTAAATTATTTAAGCACCTGAGCAAAGAAAGTCCTAACTTCCCGTTGCTTCCGTTGAGAGACATCATAAAGGAAAAATGGGAAAAGGTGGATAAGAAAATGTCTCTGTCTAATAAAGCAGCCAGACTGTACCCCTTTAAAGAAGATGAAGTCAGGGATTTAGAGTCCGCCCCATTGGTGGATGCGGCAGTCATGCAGCTGGCGAAACACGTCACCCTGCCCCTAGAGGATGCTGTGTCTTTTAAAGAGCCTCTTGACAGGAAGATTGATCTTGATCTGAAAAGAATATATGTAACAGCAGGCATGGCCTGCAAGCTGGCCCTAGCCTTGGCAGCCTTGTCAAAGGCAATGGAAGTTTGGGCCGAAGACATGGACACGGCATTGAGTGGCGTCACAGAAGAGGGGGCCAGAAGTTCTTCCTTGCGGGAAATGAAGTCGGCGTCGGCCTTTCTGGGGGAGGCCTCCCTGGACATCATTCGCCTGGTGGCTCGCATAATGTCTTCGGTCACAGCCAAGCGGGCCCTGTGGCTGCGCCCTTGGCTCGCAGATCCGTCTTCCAAGCAAGTGTGGTGCAGGATTCCTTTCGAGGGGTCCTCATCTTTTGGAAATTGGCTGGACCAGGCCATTGCCTGAGCCACCATGGGGAAGGGTTTTTCCCTCAAGACAGGTGACTGTTCGGCCAGAAGAAGACCCAGTCAAGAAGGCAGGCCACTGATGCATCAAGAGAAGCCACAGTTACAGGCCTGGGTGAGATTTCGGGTGCTATTGGAGGAGAGGCCAGTCACCTACTCAAAGGGCCAAGAACTCAACACCTACGGGGTGTTAGGCCATGAAGACTTTTTGAGATTGGGCCCGCCCAGGCAGGTCGGGTGGGAGCGCATTTGCTTCACTTCCAACATGTTGTCTGAGCGGCCTCGATCTCGGGCACCTGGGCCATCAGGAGGGTGTCCTTCAGACACTCCTGGTCTTTCTTAAAACCTCCGGTGCTCAAGGTCATGCCCACACTGCTGCCACGCTCGGAGGAGAGGAGGCAAATACTTCTGACCTATGTGGATTCCCTGGTGGCCCAAGGCGCAGCAGTGCCGGTGCCAGAAGAAGAGAGATTCCTAGGTCTGTACTCCCCTCTTTTTCTGCTACAGAAAATGAACGGCTCTTGGAGGCCAGTTATAGACCTCACACACTTAAACAGGTTAATGTAAGGGCAAAAAGCTCAACATGGAGATGTTATCAACAATCCAGCGCGCTATCCAACCAGACGAATGGATGGTGTCAATAGACCTGAAGGATGCCTATTTTCATGTTCCGGTGGCAGAGGGGTATCGTAAATATCTCCAGTTCCTGGTGGATCAGAAGCATCTCCAGTTCACATGCCTACCGTTCGGGTTGTCAACATCCCCATGAGTGTTCTCGAAGGTCCTTCTGGCCATGGTAGCTTTAATCAGGACGAAGGACGTGAGGCTACATCACTATCTCGACGATCTGCTTCTACTGGCACAGGGCAAAGATCAACTGTTGTCCCACAAGCCCCAAGTAATCACCATGTTGCAAGAGTTTGGCTGGATACTGAACCTAGAAAAAAGCCATCTGGAGCCGACGCAAAAACTAGTGTATCTGGGCGCACATTTTGATACGATCAAGAATACGATTTCGCTGCCAGTGGAGAAAGTTACTGTAGTCCGGCTACAACTAGCCCTGGTATCATCACATCTGAGGACATCCCAATGCCTCATGATAATAGGGACCATGGTTTCCACATGCTCCATGGTCAAGTGGGCCCTGTGGAAGATGCGTCCGTTCCAAACAGGCTTCCTGCAGCAATGGCAACCGGACAGAGGCGATCATCTTATCCGGATAACAACAGCCAAGGACAATCTCCCTTGGTGGCTACAGAGCAGTAACCTCCTCAAGTGTCACCCCATCACTCCACCTCAGTGGGTAGTAGTCACTACAGATGCTAGCAACTTGGGGTGGGGAGCCCACTGCGGGACGGAAGTTGCCCAGGGAAGATGGGGCCCACTTCCTTGCATGCCAGTTTCCAACATCTTGGAGTTACGGGCAGCCCATTGTGCCCTCCAGGCCTATCACCGCCTGCTAGTGGGGAAGGCAGTGCTACTGAGGATGGACAACACGATGGCAGTCGCCTACGTGAGGAGACATGGAGGGACGTGGAGTCTGTCACTACTACGGGAAGTGGGGCCGATACTGTTCTGGGCCCAGAGGTTCCTGACAGACATCTCTGCTGTATACATCCCGGGAATTCAGAATGCCCAGGCGGATTTCCTCTTCAGAGTCCAGTTAAGCAACGGAGAATGGTCTCTTCACCCAGAGGTATTTGCCTGGGTCCGGTCTCTGGGGAGTCGATCCCGAGGTCAACCTATTTGCATCTCCCCTCAACCACAAACTCAACAAAAACAATATGCGGGGTCAATGTCCCCAAGCCTTGGGGGTGGACGCCTTGACAGACAGCTGGAGATGCATTAGGGCTTACGCCTTCCCACCAGTACCAATCATCCTCAAGTTCTTACAGAGGCTTCAGTCAGAGAGAGCTGAGATCACGACAATCATGCCATTCTGGCCCAACAGGCCCTGGTTCATGTTGCTGTCCCAACTCAACTTCAGGGCTCCAGTATCTCTTCCACTCAGACCAGATATCCTGTCTCAGGGGGCAGTCCTGCACCCATGTCTGGCACGACTGCAGCTGATGGTCTGGTTTTTGATAGGGAGAGGCTTGAATCACTAGGCTGTGCCCCTCAGGTGATCTCTACCCTGATGGGTTCTAGGAGGTCCAGTACCAATAGAGTATATTGAAGAATATGGTCGAAGTTCTCCAATTTCACATCTTCCAGTGGGAAATCTGTTAAAGAAGCAGGGGTACAGAAAGTGTTGGAGTTCCTACAATCTGGACTTGAGTTACCCCTGTCAGTCAGCTCGCTGAGAGTGCAGGTTTCGGCCTTGTCAGCATTTACAGGTATGACCTGAGCATCCAACCCGTTGGTCCGTCAGTTCCTCAGAGGGGCAGCAAGCCTAAGACTACAAAGGAAGGCAAGATTTCTGAAATGGGACCTCCCTTTAGTACTGGACTTTCTGGCTAAGTTGGCACCCGGTGGGTCAATCCGGCTTCAGTAGGAGATATAGGCCTTCTTGGTAGCAATAACCTCCGCCAAGAGAGTCTCGGAGATTGGGTCCTTGGGTCACAAGGAGCCATTCCTGACCTTTTTCCCGGATCGGGTAGTGCTAATCCCGATGCTTGGGGCCAGACCTAAGGTGACGTCAGTATTTCATGAAAATCAGGAAATCACCCTTCCCACATTTAGGTCTTTGGAGTCCACAGAGATCCATTCCTTTGGATGTTGGGGAAACACTGAAGGACTATCTGCAGGCTACGACCTCATTCAGACCACCTATTTGTCCTGTTTTCCAGGAAAAATAAAGGGAAGGAAGCTTCCTCCAGGACGATTGCAGCCTGGATTGTCCAAGTCATCCAAAGGGCTTACAGGCTAAGGGCTGTACTCCACCAGGGGCTACATCTTGGGCAGTGGCTCCCGACGTCATCTGTAGAACGGCCTCATGGTCTTCACTGAACACCTTCTTGACGCACTACTGGGTAGAACCGGCGTCATTGTCTATAATTAATTTTAGTTTAAGGGTTCTGTCAGCTGACACTATGAAATAAATTTTCTTTTGATCAGCATTCCCACCTGTGTGTTTTTTTTTTGTGGCTAGTTAAGTCCCACACGTAGGCTGCCATGGAGTCTATCAGCAAAAGCTGAAAATTTCCTATCAAATACTTACCGTAATTTTCCTTTCCTAATGGACTCCATGGCAGCCGGAGTCCCCACCCTCGAGTCTAGAGGAGGGGCTATATACGGAACACAGGTATGGACCATGAGGTTAAATTTATGGTAATGGGGTCCTATAGGATTGGAGGGGGCAGGGTAAACCCACACGTAGGCTGCCATGGAGTCCATCAGGAAAGGAAAATTACGGTAAGTATTTGATAGGAAACTTTCGGTTTTTTTCGGCCGTGCACATGTCTAATGAGTAGTTTATTTAGTAGTATATTAAATAACCTAAATTGAACCTGCACTCGCAAAATCTGGATATATGATTCAAGCTACAATGAAACGTATGAAGAACTGTAACTGTGATATATATTTTAGATTGGGGCAAACGGTAGAATGAGGCTTCAGGTAAGCCTGTTCCAAACATAGGTCAGTCTCACTAGACTTTGAGAAAAGCAGCAGTATCACAGAAAAAAATAGACATGCAATATATTAATTAAAATGTTAGTGAGATGGCAGAGTGAAATACATCCCCCCCCTCCCCCAATGGTGCTTAGTGGCCATTGCACCTTTCTACTATACATGTATATAATAAAAAGAGGCCTTTCAGTCTCAGAGATTACTGAAGCCTAGATGCCCAGGCCAAACTTTTCAGTGTGACTAAAACTCTATGATTAACCACTTCAGCCCCGTAAGGATTTACCCCTTCCTGACCAGAGCACTTTTTGCGATTCGGCACTGCGTCGCTTTAACTGACAATTGCACGGTCGTGCAACGTTGTACCCAAATAAGTTTGATGACCTTTTTTCCCCACACATAGAGCTTTCTTTTGGTGGTATTTGATCACCTCTGCGTTTTTTATTTTTTGCACTAAAACAAAAAAAGAGGGACAATTTTGAAAACAACAAACTCAATTTTTTTTTACTTTTTGCTATAATACATATCCAAAAAAACTATAAAAAAACAAATGTATTCATTATTTTAGGCCAATATATATTCTTCTACATATTTTTGGTAAAAAAAAATCACAATAAGCGTATATTGATTGGTTTGAGCAAAGGTTATCTCGTCTGTAAAATAGGGTATAGATTTATGGCATTTTTATTATTAATTTTTTTTTTACTAGTAATGTTGGCAATCTGCAATTTTAAGCGGGACTGTGGAATTGCCGCAGACAGATCAGACACTTTTGACACTTTTTTGGGACCACTGACATTTATACAGTGATCAGAGCTAAAAATGGCCACTGATTACAGTATAAATGTCACTGGCAGGGAAGGGGTTAACACCAGGGGGTGATCAAGGGAATTACTTGGAACAGCAGATGTCTCTCTACTACCCTGACAGAATGCAGATCTGTCTGTTTACGCGTGCCCCCAATAGTTCTTAAAGCGGCCGATGCACAATGAAGGCGATTTGCGCAGGAGAGCCGACCTGCCGCCATACAACTACGGCGGCTGGTCGGCAAGCAGTTAATTTTCCCACCAAAATAATTTTTTTACAATTAATTTTTTTATTTTTTACTAAGAACGTATAAGGATTTATTGGAATACACATTTGTAATAAAAACTATACTGTTTTTTTATGGGCAGTTTATTTTTTCCTATTTTCTATTCTCAATGAAACCTTCAGCTTGCATTGGGTTGCTATGTCATAGCTGATTAGCTTGGTCTAAAGTTGTTAGCTGTAAAACCCAGGCCATAGATGTATTGAACTTCTGCTTGACAGTGTCGACATTTGTCAGCCAATAGGCAGCCGCTTATTAGTGTATTCTGCAGTAGAGTCCTGCTGTCAGAATACAATGACACAGTGGGGAGAATTCCTCTATCCCAAACTAAAGTGCAATGCTCATAATGCAAAAACTACTAGTTCAGTAGGTGTATCAATAATAAAATGATCTTACCATTTTTTGTATCTTATGGCATGCTAGCTGCTGGTTTATGGACTTCACATTTTAGCGCAATCTTTTATGTTAAAAAGAATTCCTCTATCCACCTTGATGATGTGGATGGAGGAATCCATTCATTTTTTTTTCGATCAGCCCCCTGACTGATAAAAAAAAAAAGTCATCTATCTCCAGCCTAAGGTCATTGCAAAAGACCCTAGGTGAAAAGAAAGTATTTTTTTTATAAGAACAATGTGTAATAGTGTTCTTCCAATGCTGGCTCTAGCCAACTGAATGGATTGCTTGAAAAATGGGTCTGGATATGTCTCTAAATGCTCAACTGTGGCTTTAGGGCTTTGAGTTTGATGCCAATTTTTTTTTTATTCAATGGCCTTGTGTTTTTTTACTAGGGCTATGTCATAAGACACAAAAAAGCAGTGCATAACATTAAATAATATGTCATGTAGAGAAATATGCTTGGCAAGATCATTTTGCTGCATCTAACTAGATTCCCCAATTTGCCTCGAGGTGTCTCTTGCCATAGTAAAATATTGAAATGGCATTTTCTTCTTCTTTGCTGTAGTTGAAATTGTTATGCCTTAATTGGCTAGCAGGAGAGCTTCCTTATCTCACTTCGACTTGTGGCTAACATGCTGCAGATACACAGGTGGCTAGCAGATTTTGAGGTCTTACTTCATTTAATGACTGATTTTTTTATTTCCAATACCCCTGGGGTCTGCACAATTCATCTAATAAATGTATGTGTGTGTGTGTGTGTGTGTATATAATACACCCAGTATATTGTGCTTGTATATAATACACCCAGTATATTGTGCTTGTATATAATACACCCAGTATATTTACTGTGGACCTAATTTACTAAAATGTTTGTATGCTGGTATATGACGTACATATGTATTCAGATGTTTGTTCACAGGCTGTAACATGCATAAAATTACTAAGAAGCATGGAATATAGCACAGATATGGCTATAGCATGGTAAATGTACAAAGAAGCTTGGAATATAGCATAGATATGGCTATAGAATGGTAAATGTACAAAGAAGCATGGAATATAGCACTGATATGGCTATTGCATGGTAAATGTACTAAGTACGGAATATAGCATAGCTATGGCTATCGCATGGTAAATGTACAAAGAAGTATGGAATATAGCATAGTTATGGCTGTATCATGGTAAATGTACAAAGAAGCATGGAATATAGCATAGTTATGACTATAGCATGGTAAATGTACAAAGAAGCATGGAATATAGCATATATATGGCTATAGCATTGTAAATGTACTAAGAAGCATGGAATATAGCATAGATATGGCTATAGCATGGTAAATGTACTAAGAAGCATGGGATATAGCATAGATATGGCTATAGCATGGTAAATGTACTAAGAAGCATGGAATATAGCATAGATATGGCTATAGCATGGTAAATGTACTAAGAAGCATGCTTTGCTATGAAGTGCACCCTCCAGAATCTGGACATACAATAAGTGCTGACAAACCTAAAATATAATAAAAATCTGCATTTAATGCAGGATCAATACTTAATTGAGTACTAATATCATGAAAGGTTACTGCAAAAATCAGTAAAAAAAGCCATAGTGCATACCTCCCAACTTTTTGAGATAGGAACGCGGGACACCTATTAGCAAAGGTATGTAGGCATAGGTCACACCCCTTAAAGAAGAATTATACAAAAATAATGATTAGCTGAACCCACAAGTACTTTTTTACCATTACTATAGCTTTATTCTGGCTTTTGAAATTTACAAATGCAACAATTTAGAAATTGGATGGAAGGGTTAGCATTGAGAAACACTTTTATAAAGATAAAAAGTGCATTTTATATACAACTATATAGATCAGACCAAAATGAGGGCCAAATGAGGAGGAAAGAGGGACAAGGGGACTTTGTTCCAAATCAGGGACATTCTCTTGAAACCAGGGACAGTCGGGCGCTATGATACTTCTGCCTCTGAACAGATTTCCAGTAATACAAACACATACATACAGTACACCTTTTTGTTTAGACAACATGCACATTTTCTTTCTCTGTGACTAATCTTTGTGCTTTTTCCATTAGGCCCCTTTCACACTTGTGAGACCTGTCCTGCGATTTGGGACTGCAAAGTCGCATGACAAGTCATACCCCATGATTTCCTTGAGTTCCATTCATATCTGTGTGACTTCAAGTCACAGCAGCTTCAAAGTAGTCCCTGCACTACTTTGGTTCGACCTTGATGCGATTTGGGGTCCATAGACCTCAATATTACACAGGCATTGCTTAAAGTCGCATCAAAATTGTGGCAAAATCGCATGACTTGCAGGTCGCACAAGTGTGAAAGGGGCCTTCTTTTTTTGGATTTTTCTAAATCAAATTTTGACTCAAAAGTGAAGTACCACTGGTTCACTCCCTTCCCACTGTTTTTTTTGGGAAGGGCGGAGCAAGTACCAATTTTTATTGCTGCCCACTCCCTCTTACACAATCCTTGCTCAGATGGGGATGACACCCCTTGCCTCTGCCCCTTCCCTCCGGCAGCCTCCTGAGACACATCTTATGTCCCAGGAGGCTGCAGGCCCATTCATAGAGCACCATGCAAGCTCCACAGTGTGGAGCTGGCTGTCATTCCTCTGGAGACCTCAGCTGGCTCACATATCCAAAATGGCAACCTGGGGATTCACAGCAGTAAAAAGAACCATACGGCACTGTAGTCCTGGTACTGGTATGTACATCATTATTAAAGTGGTTGTAAATTCTTTACAACCACTTTAACCTACAGGTAAGCCTATAATAAGGCTTACCTGTAGGTACCGTGCATATCTCCTAAACTTGCATATTTTAGGAGATATGCACTGTAATAGCATGTGCCGACGCCATCGGCACATGCGCACTGAAGAATCAGCCCCCGGGGTGGCCCAGGTTGCCGTTTCGTTTGTAACCATGCTGTAAATTACGGCTCCCATGCGCATGCGCGGGAGTGATGTCAGCGCGGCTCCGCCAATCACAGCAATGGAGCCCGCGCTGTGATTGGCATGAAAGTGGCATGTCGCCGGTCACATCGGTGTGCTGAGACTGCTGCAACAGCTCCGTTTCAAGGTAAGTATTTCATAATGAGCTAGTATGCGATGCATACTAGCTCATTATGCCTCTCTCTTGCAGGGTTTTTTTCTTTCTGGTGGTAGGGAGCGGAGACTTGACAACCTCTTTAAAAGTCAGCAGGTGCAGTTTTTGTAGCTGCTAACTTTAAAAACAACCATAAAAACAACCGAAGTTCCTCAAATTGAGGTTGCAGCCAGTTTTTCTAAAGCCTAGTACACATGATGAGTTTATCGGATGAATGATCCTCTGTTTTTTTTTTTTGCATGCTAGTCTCCATATCGAAGTTAGTAAAGTACAAAAATTCTCATACGACAGAAAAAAATTCAGAAGTGATGTATTTGTATTGCATTTTCGGACGAAAACTGTACTAATTAAATGAAAATCCTATGATCTGGTATCGTACATGAAACATTTTCGTGTTTGTCCCTTCGGAAAATTTTGGACGAAAGCTGTGTTCTAACAATCATATTATCGTACGATCGTGTCGAAAGCGGAATTTTTCATCTGTTTTTTTCGTCAGGTGTACGATGCTTTAAAATACTCCTAATACAGATTCCCTGCTATATTTAGATTTATTATTATACTGATATTGGGTCACTTATACATTTGTTGGAATGGGTGGGGGAAATGAGGGCCCGAGGGCAGCATATGCACCAGGTCCATAAGTAGTTAAATGTAGGTGACATGTTTGATTTTTTCTAATTTGATAGTATTAAGTCAGTCAATATAAAGTCTTTAAAAAATAGAATGAATAGTTAGAAATAACTGAGAACTCATGTCTGTAAGCCATCTGGTCCAGGTGCTTCATTCACCATTTATTCATTTATTTTGTCTAATTGTTTCTGAAACACCACTGTCACCATTGATCAAAATGATAAATTCATAAAGATTTGTTTATTATGCACACTAATCAAACAACCAGTTTACTGAACTATAGATAGTTCTAAATATCGAAGGACACTCCAGTCAGGCATAAAAATGCCCCTTTTAAATCTGCTATACCAGGGAACTGCATAACCTGTGTGATGGAGAATCAAGATGAAATAGAAACAAGAGTGCTTGTTTTACTTGTCAAATGATTTGTAATCCTGTCCATCCAGTGATGAGATTTACACAGCTCTGCTGAACAGCCCTGCCTGACAGAACAGAAGACCGGATTTTGCTGAAAATTTGTAGTGCAGGTCCGTTTCCACCCAGCCTGGGACTGGACATAAAATGGAAATGAACATACTGATAAGCTTTGCTTTCTTTCCATCTGCAATTTCCTCCTTTAGGATGGTCCTTGTTTACACGTAAGAACTGAAGTACAACTTTTTGTGACGCTTCCTCCACTTCCAGTCTGAGCTCTACTGATTTGCAAGAGATCGATACGAAGTGAAATTTAGGAACAAACATTTACATTAAAAATACATTTAATTGTAAAGTATTGAAGTTGTGTATACATTAATACGTGCCTTTTATATTTGCCTGCAGTTCATCATTAAAGTATATGCGAACCCTCACTCTGTAACACAGGCTGTTCAGTTTATAATAGAAATGCAAGGCAAAGCATCTGTTTGTAAATCTAAAACACATTAAAGTACCTTATTTTTTCTTATTTTGTTAGTGATCTCATAACTTCTGTTCTCAGCTACAAAAGGGACTTAGACCCCTTTCACACTGGGGCAGTTTTCAGGCTTTTTAGCGCCTGTAAAGCACCTTAAAACTGCCTCCCCTGCCACTGCAGTGTGAAAGCCCCAGTGCTTTCACACTGGGGCAGTGCACTTGCAGGACGTTAGAAAAATTCCTGCAAGCATCATCTTTGGGGTGGTTTAGGAGTGGTGTATACACCCCTGTCCATTGGAATGAATGGGCAGCATTTCCAAAGCGGGTGAAAACCTGCAGTGTGAAAGTAGCCTTAGAGAGGTGGAGTTTAAGACTGCAGGAGAATATGTCAGTAGGAGGCAGAGAAACAGCAGTAAGCAATGATAATTACAATCTAAAATCCCATCTAAAATGGGATTGTGACGGACCAACAGGGACAAGGGCTTTTGGAGGGGACTGCATGGTAGCCTCTTGCCTACTGACTATGGGCCCTGGCACTTGAAGGGGCTCTATTCTTTGGGAGGTGTGTGCCTGGGGGACCTTTGGAGTGGTTTTGCTTCAGATTCAGGTCCATGTCTCCCCAAAACACACAGACTCTGAAAACCTAGGACCTGGATACAGATTTGGAGCCTCTGTGCCCAAACCAGCATTGGCTGTTTCAATCCCCCTCCTAGACCAGAGACTCTAAGCAGAAGATTACAATCAGCTTCAAACAACCTGATGCTGGTGTCTCCTGCTGTTATGTGTAATCTTATTAAGGTGTCTTTCTGTCATTGTATAATTCTCCCATTGTGTGCTAGGTGTGAATCCCCACTGTTAATTGAGTCACCTATTGTTTCTGTTTGTCTGCTAGTGTCCACTTAATCTCATTACCAAACTTTTGTGGGATGTTTATGTGTTTATGTTTATGTTAACTGTTCATTAGATGTACTGATGATATTACTATTTAAAGTTTGCATTGTTTAGGATAATGTGATCAAGCTCTTATCTGATTTTGTGTGACATAAATTCTGTGTGAGTTTTAAATAAAGATGGGTGCAATGCTCAACTATAATATCTGGTTACTGGTTCCAGAGTGGAGGAAGCTGTATTTTGGTGGAGGCACCCAAGCGGGGTGCCAGTCGGTCTGTCCCAGTGATTATATATGATTCAATCATATAGTGTATGAACATATATTTCAAATATGATAATATAAAGTTCCAATTTTCTTGTGAATATCAAAAAGTGCAAATAAAAAGTCCATGTCCATCACCACATCTTAGAATACCACCAAGTAAAATTCTTTCCACCAAACTAATGAAATGCGCAATCCCCAAAGAGATATGCTGCCAAGTGATGAGTGGCAAACAGGCATCGGCGCCAAACTTATGTGGGCATCAATCATTGTCTCTACAGGTTTGGCCACCTCCCCACTTCTCCTCCACTGGAGGCAGTACTCTGCATATGTGCTCACAAACCAATGCCAGACACCATGAATAAAATATTTATCATAGTGCAGTATTGATTGTTACTGTTTCCACAAGTATCACACTACCATATAAAACAGTGCAGTTAAAAATAACACAAAGCTGGGTGTTAAAATCAACAAACAAAGCCACTGTAACATACACCACACACCACCCCTCCACCGGTTTGGACATCTCTGTTACTAACTACGGGTGTATTCAAACCGCGGCTACGGACAAACGGTGAGTAGTGAACCGTCGTATAGAGAAACCCCTAACGCGTAAAGTAATCAAACCACCTTTCTTAAAATGAACCACCATAAGATTCTACACCACTACCTGTACCTGAAAAATAAACGTGAAAAACTATAAGTGTTCTTT
>BLSH010313119.1:978919-988984 GCA_018402905.1 Glandirana rugosa
GACAGAGTTTAATCTGCAATCTCCAACTCTAAGCAGTGGTATTTGAAATCTCAAATTCCCCCAACAATCTGATCGTTGTGTACGAACGTACAATCGTTTCGTTGGACAGAGTTTAATCTGCAAATCTCCAACTCTAAGCAGCGGTATTTGAAATCTCAAATTCCCCCAACAATCTGATCGTAGAGCACGATCGTAGCGATCGTTGTTCTATGCAGAGCTTGATCTGCAACTCAAAGCAGCGGTATGTGAAATCTCTAATTTCTGCTATCTGTCCTCAGAGCAACAGCACAGACAGCAGTAGTAAAGTAATCTATCTCAGGATGCAGGATCAGGTCTTAAAATGGCTAAAATCTGTCCCTCACGCCGTCAGCTACCTTTCCCTATACTAACCCAAGGAGCATGTGACTGCAGCACTGTGACTCCAGCTTATAAAGAGGCTGGGTCACATCATGAACCGGCCAATCACAGCCATGCCATTAGTAGGCATGGCTGTGATGGCTTCTAAGGGCAAACCAGTGAAACGCTTGTTGATTGGCTGCCCTGCAGCTTCTCAACACGTGGAGTAAAATAGCAGAACCCCGGACCGAACCCGAACGATTTTTGAAATGTCCGGGTCCGGGTCCGTGCCACGGACACCCTAAAGTTCGGTACGGACCCGAACGTTACAGTCCGGGTTCGCTCAACACTATCCCCGAGCTTTAGCTTGGCAAAAAATTGGTGGAAGACTGCCATGATCCTGAGGGGGTTCTGGGTGAGAGACCCCGAGGGGTCTTTCACTTTAGGAAAGGGGAATGGACGATATCTCGGGGAAAGTCTAGAGTCCAGTTTGGTACCTATACGATCTTTTTGGACATAAAATTGAGCGTTGGCCCACTGGATCCGATTCTCTGCTTGGGTAGTTAGAGCAAGATTCAGAGCTGCTCTGCCTGCTTCTAACTGTGAATGGGAGAGAGATGTTGGTTTTTTTTTGTGGACCTTAGCATGCTTGAGGAAGTCTTGTTCCAACTTGTCCAGGTCCCTTTTTCTTTCCATCTTAAGTTTATTTGACAGGTGCATAATCTTGCCCCTCATCACCGCTTTATGAGCTGCCCAAAGGGTCATAAAGGAGATTTTCGGGCTCGAGTTCAGCCTGAAGTACTCTTTAAGGTCCTCCCCTAGCATTGTGCAATGGACTGGGTTATTAAGAATTGAATCCCTCAACTGTCAAGGGGGTCTCACTCCTACCTCTGATAGGGACCGGTAGTACAGCACAACCATTGAGTGATCTGACAAGGGGGAATCCTTTATAAAGGATTGGGAGACCAGGGGGATAGAAAGGGCTCCCATGAAGATATGATCAATCCTGGAAAAGGATTTATGTGGAGCGGAATAGTGTGTGAAATCCCTCGTTTTCAGGTTAAGTTCCCTCCATACATTCACCATCCCTATCGAGAAAAGGAGCTTGGTGATCTTCAAGCTCCTCTTTGGGAGCTGAAGGAGGCAAGGGCGATTGGTCCCTGATTTGTTCAACATGTGGTCTAAGGCTGTATTAGAGTCGCCCCCTAGAACTACGGACCCCTCAAAGTAAGGGGACAAGGAGCCCAGCATGGACTGAATAAATTGTACCTGACCTTGGATGGGGGCATAATATAAGATAATGGTATATGTGTGTCCCCTGAGTTCCCCTACTAAGAGTATATATCTGCCTTCCGGATCCCTGATTTCTTTTCAGGAGTGAAACCCTGCACCTTTAGAGAAAAAGATTCCCACCCCTCTCATTTTATCAGGAGCATTTGCTAGAAAAAATAGTGGGAATTTCGGATGTATAAATCTTGGGTTATATTGAACAGGAAAATGGGTTTCTTGGAGAAGGAGGACTTCCAGGTGTTGTGAGTGGGCAGCTTGAAAGTACACTGGGCGCTTTATGGGGGAATTGAGGCCCTGGACATTATGAGATGCTAATTTCGGAGTTGTTGGGGAATTAGGCGAAGCGGTCATGGTAGCCTAGAAGGGTAATACGCATCACTGAAGGATAACTCACCCGAACCTGTGGAGATTGGAGGGAGATCTTCATATCCCAAGGGGCTTGCGCCCAAGAACTTCTCATGCCCATTGAGGTATTGCCTCCCCGGTGCCTGGGAAAAAGAGAAGAGCATAGAGAGAAAGGAGAGACAGTTGGGGAAAAATGGAAGAAGTATTAGAGAGAATGCAAGAGGGGGATAACGGCCAAATGCCGAAAGTCTCCACAATGTCCGAAGGACGGGAGCCAAACTAGTGGCTACCATCTCCCACAAGAGACTTAGGAGCGTTTGCCTCATCGGCAGAAACACTTCTGCTTCAGGGTAATACATTTGATGGTGCCCTAGAGCAGAGGGAGGAGCATGCCTAACGCTCCGCCCCCGAACCAGCTTAATGTATAGTACAAATTGGGTCAGACCCCTTGTTAAAATTAACCTGCAAAAACATATAGATCCCTGGGACCCTCTCCCCCCCCAAAGTGGGGAATCGGACCCTGTGGTCGAGGAACAAGGAGGTGAGGGGGACCCAAAGTGGGTCTACCCCCCCTACCCCGACCCCCCACCCTCGGGAACTCAACTAGCAATCAAAAGCGGAAGCCGTCGTAGCCCCACGGTGGCTACTGGAGCCTCAAAGCATGCCTAAGTAACCCTGTTGGAATGACTATTAGCATATTTAAAATTGGAGGTGTGAACGAGTAGACTCTAGCTTATATAGTCGAGAAGGACCCCTGCCAAGGACGACCGCCAGCCCCAGTCCCGACACCGCCCCACCCAGAACACCCCGACAAAATCACGGGACTGTGCGGGGCGGTGCCCAAACCACGTGCCACAGCCGACCAGAGGGTCCCCCTGTGTCCAGCGGGGGCCTCCCTAAAAGAAGAGAGAAGCCCCAGTAACAGAGACAGCAACAGAGATAAACTGAAACGTCATTGAAACATTAATAAACGAGGAGTTCCAATTCAAGTAAACAGAGAACCTTTGACGAAAGTCAAATTGTCCATTTGGAGAACAAGATCCCAGGCATAACGACCTTTAATCAGGGAGGGTGTGAGTCTTTAGGCCTCTTGGTTTGTTGGCTCCTCCACACTGGAGGAATGGGGCTTTGAGGAGAGGGGTGCTTGGATGAGCCTACATTTTTGGAGTTTGAGGTAGAGGACGGATCCAAGGAGATCAGTTTGATCAGAAGGTGTTCTCCCTCTTGGAAGGTGCTGAAGCCATAATTTTTACCTTTGTAAGAGAAGGAGAGGCGAAATGGGAAGGACCACAAATATTTAAACAGATCTTTTGGTTAGGACCTCAAGCAGGGGTTTTAAGGCCCTTCACTTTTGGATGATGGCAGGGGAGATATCAGCAAACACTTGAATATGGTGGCCTTGGAATGAGAGCTGGGGTGAATTCCTGGAAAATTTCATGACCTCCTCCTTTACTGCATAAAAGTGTGGTTTGACCACAATGTCTCTAGGTAGCCCATCAGAACGGGGGGCCTGGAGAGCTCTATGGGCTCTATCCAGTTCCAGTCTGTGGTCCGGAATATTAGGAACAAGTTCCTTAATAAATGAACGAACAGTTCCTGGGATGTCTGTGATGGACTCTGGGAGCCCACGGATTTGGAAGCTTTATCTCCGAGAGCGGTTTTCGACGTCTTCTATTTTGGAGAGGGATGTGTCCAGCTGATCTTGTAGGTCTTGAAGTATTTGGTTCGCTCTAGCTATCGTTTGTTCTGTCTTTTGATCTATGGCATCAATTCTGGTCCCCAAATTTTGTAGAACTAATTGGATAGTAGAGGTAATTTGAGATGCAGTTTGGGCCCGACCTTTGGATAGCATTTTGGAGAAGGTCTCTATCATAAATCTTAGGTCTGAGTGCAGTGTCAGGGCAGGGGAACCCAAGACCCCCGGGGTGTCCAGAAGCACGGCCCGGTCTCCAGGTGGGGACGCGAACATCTCATCTAGAGTCCTCTCCAAGGGGGAGACTGTAGAGGCTGGTGACAAGATCTGAGGGTTGAGGAGACCAGGATTGGGGGGACCAGAGTCAGGGAGAACCTGTGATCCCTCTTCTGCCCCTTTTCCATGTCCTCTGTATTGTCCTTATCAGGTTGGGTATTGTGGGGCATGGTTTTGGGGGAATGATCAGAGAACCCCGGGTGTTTAGTTAAGTCCCTCATGACTGCGGCAGCATACATTAAGTAATGTCTTTGATGAAGGATTCCTCAAGGCGGAAGGATAGGGGAGAAACTATATCACGGGCTGTTTTAATCAACCAGGGGGGCCTTAAGAATCAGAGGGGAACAGGGAGGGTTGAGGTGGTGGTCTGAGGGATGGTGGCCCCAAATGATATCACACTCCTCTCCTTATAGAGCTGTCCTGTGGTTAGCCTGGGTAAATGTAGCCTCCTCTGCGACCAGGTGATCAATCCCCTGTATCCCTGTGCTGATGAGGGAGGGGTTGGGAGACAAAAGTGTCCCTATGTGTCCCAGGGCTGTTGGAGCGGGATCTCCCTGTTGTCTGTGTCTGTCAGTGGTGTCCCCTACATTTGTAAAGGCCGCAGCCACAGCCTCTCCTGCCTGCTCAGACCCCGCTAGGATGGGGAACCGAGAGCTCTTGAGGTGTACCCAAAGCGGACCGTGGGGGGGCCCAGAATCAGGCTTCCTCCTTGTGATGAGAGCCGGGGTAGTCTCTTAACTCCAGGCGGCCTGTGTCAAGTGGTGAAGCTGCCCCTTGGAAGTAGGCCGCAGCCATGGCCTTGCTTGACGGCCGCTACTGGCGGTGTCTTTGCCGCGGATCGTGCGGGGTCCTGGGCCGCCGGGGGGATCTTCCTGCAGGTGACTGCTGCTGATGGCTTTCAGGCGGTGGTGGAGCCGACCCTTGCAGCGTCTTCTGGCTGACTTCAGGAGCAGAATGTGTCAGAGCCCCGAGATCAAGCCGCCATCTCGGAGGGCCTGCGTATGCGCACTCCTTTGCATATTATTTTATATATACTGTGATTCTGTAGTTGCCAACTATGCTGCAGAAATCTCCCTCCACTGAGTGTGGCTGCAATCATTTTAACTGTGGGCAGCTTAAGCTGTTGCCTGTTCACTTCATGGATTTACACAGACACACAGAGGCTCACCTCCAGCCCTGCAGCTCTGATTGGCCCTCCTATGACTCATCCCCCCTCCCTTCCTGGCAAACTCTCATGAGAGTGAGAGAGAGATTTGTGCATGATGTCAAACGCCGAGGCATTTTTCTAGCCAAGAAACAGGAAGTGGGCTGTATAAGGTATTTACTGGCGGAAAAAAAAAAATTTACTATCCGAATTTAAAACAAGGGCAGAGGATTTAATAGATAGGAAGAAGAAAAAATGACTGTATTTCCGCTTTAAGAGCTGTTTTTCCTTCTTAATTATAGCTTCTATAAAGGTGATTCTATCTTACTATTTTATGATTTAATTTTAACTGCACGCTGAAGGGTTAAGTACTGAAACTGGACCCATGGGCCTATTTTGATGCCTCTCTTGGGGGAAGACAGCAGACGATGTTTCTGTTTAGTGGTGGATAGTAGAGAGAGTAACATTGAGAAGCAGCCTCACTAATCCTCAAACACTCTGATCTTAGTCGCTCCGTCCTATATTGATCCGCTGGGTTTTATGGACGATGCGGCATGTGGTGAAAATATTAGAGATGATTAAAGAGTGCTGACTTGTAAACAATTGAACCCTTTCTCTTTGGCTGGACAAAACGAGGCTTTTAGGTGTTTGATTTCCTACTCACATTCATCATAAAAGCTTACAGCAACTGTCACAACAGTTTGTTGATTGCAGTCAGCTATTGGTATGCATTTGTGATAAGAAGGAAAAGTGTCACTTCAAAATTCTGCCTGTGATCCTGTTTGGAAAATACCTTTGGGGACATAGGTGTTTCTTTTAGGTTGCTGCATTGGAACATTTTGATGTTTTGATTAGCTCAGTGTTTCCCATACTTTCCCACCATCAAAGCATCTGCCATATTAACATACCACCTGTAATCGTACTGATGTTTCTTTATGAGGAGTATGTACTGTGCCATTTACCTACACTATAGGAACTAAACTATGCCTGATAATATTACTACTTGAACCTATCTTCACAGTCTGCATTTTTCCCCGGTTGTCTGGTCAGGACTCTTTGTTATGACGATTTATCTTCTGAATCAAGGTCACACTTTCTCTGTAGCCCATAGTTGACAGTTCCAGACAATTTTTAAATCTTCATGCTACTCCAGTATGTTTTCTGTTCCTAGTATACTACAAACATATTATGATTTGGGATTGAGTAATTTTGGTAAAATTAATTTTACAATAAAAATTACCAATTGTTCTCATTTAGCTCAGGCAAATTTTCTTGAAAAATAAAATCTGCTTAGAGGGTATGTTTTGGGGGTGTTTTTAGGATGATTTATTTCATTTAGTGATTTCTGTATTTATGTTTTCTTTACTATCTCTTTAAATGTTTTATTTTATTTTACCTAAAGTGGTTGTAAACCCTCTCCTATACTCAGAAAAATGAACAGCCTCAGATATTACACAGAGATGAAACAAATCCTCCTACATAAATTTTACAAAAGTTAAAAGTACACCCCTCACATTTTTGTAAATATTTTATTATATCTTTTCATGTGACAACACTGAAGAAATGACACTTTGCTACAATGTAAAATAGTGACTGTACAGCTTGTTTAACAGTGTAAATTTGCTGTCCCCTCAAAATAACTCAACACACAGCCATTAATGTCTAAACCGCTGGCAACAAAAGTGAGTACATCCCTAAGTGAAAATGTCCTAATTGGGCCCAAAGTGTCAATATTTTGTATGGTTACCATTATTTTCCAGCACTACCTTAACTCTCTTGGGCATTGAGTTCACCAGAGCTTCACAGCTTGCCACTGGAGTCCTCGTCCACTCCTCCATGACAACATCACGGAGCTGGTGGATGTTGGAGACCTTGTGCTTCTCCATCTTCCATTTGAGGATGCCCCACAGATGCTCAATAGGGTTTAGGTCTAGAGACATGCTTGGCCAGTCCATCACCTTTACCCTCAGCTTCTTTAGCAAGGCAATGGTTGTCTTGAAGGTGTGTTTGGGGTCATTATGTCAGAATACTGCCCTGCGGCCCAGTCTCCGAAGGGAGAGGATCATGCTCTGCTTCAGTATGTCACAGTACATGTTGGCATTCATGGTTCCCTCAATGAACTGTAGCTCCCCAGTGCCAGCAGCACTCATGCAGCCCCAGACCATGACACCCACCATGCTTGACTGTAGGCAAGACACACTTGTCTTTGTACTCCTCACCTGGTTGCCGCCACACATGCTTGATACCATTTGAACCAAATAAGTTTATCTTGGTCTCATCAGACCACAGCACATGGTTCCAGTAATCCATGTCCTTAGTCTGCTTGTCTTTAGAAAACTGTTTGCGGGCGTTCTTGTGCATCATCTTTAGAAGAGGCTTCTTTCTGGGATGACAGCCATGCAGACCAATTTGATGCAGTGTGTGGCATATGGTCTGAGCACTGACAGGCTGACCACCCACCCCTTCAACCTCTGCAGTAATGCTGGCAGCACTCATATGTCTATTTCCCAAAGACAACCTCTAGATATGACGCTGAGCACATGCACTCAACTTCTTTGGTCATCCATGGTGAGGCCTGTTCTGAGTGGAACCTGTCCTGTTAAACCGCTGTATGGTCTTGGCCACTGTGCTGCAGCTCAGTTTCAGGGTCTTGGCAATCTTCTTATAGCTTAGGCCATCTTTATGTTAACCACTTCCCACCCGGCCACTGTATATATTCGGCCGGGTGGGAGCTTCCCCGTTCTGACAGGACGTGCATATACGTCTTGCAGAATGGGTACTCGCAGCGTAGCCATGTGGCACGCTATGGCTGGATCCTGTGATCATTATGATCACAGGATCCAGCCGAGCAGAGATCGGGATATGGGCGCTGTGATTGGCCCTCCCGATCATGTGACGGCTGTGTCCAATCACAGCCGTCACATTGTAAACAGAGACGAACATCTCTGTGACAGTTCTCCCCCCACCGAGCTCAGTGAGAGCTCAGTGTGGGGGGAGGGAGGGATGAATCTGCAGCTATGTGACAGCTCTCTGCATGATGATGATTTCATGCAGAAAGCTCTCACAGATCGCCCCCCACACAGTGCACCAAGCACACTGATACCCCTGTCCCCATACACCCCATAAAACAGTCCCCAAAACATCTGTATGTCCCCCATCACATCTGTCACCATACACAAAACATCTGTCACAGTCCCCAAAACATCTGTATGTCCCCGTCACATCTGTCACAGTCCCCAAAACATCTGTCTGCCCCGTCACATCTGTCACAGTCCCCAAAACATCTGTCTGTCCCGTCACATTTGTCACAGTCCCCGTCACATCTGTCTGTCTGCCAACACCAAATAAACTCCGATTTGGGTTATTTTTACCAAAGAAATGTAGCAGTATCATTTTTGGTCAAAATTTATGAAGAGAAATTACTTATTTGCAAAATTTTATAACAGAAATGAAGAAAAATGCATTGTTTTTGAAAATTTTCAGTCTTTAATTTATAGCACAAAAAATAAAAAACCCAGGGGTGATTAAATACCACCAAAAGAAACTCTATTTGTGTGAAAAAAATGTTAAAAATGTCATTTGGGTACAACGTCACACGACCGCGCAATTGTCATTGAAACTGCAACAGCGCTGAAAGCTGAAAATTGGTCCGGGGAGGAAGGGGGTTTAAGTGCCCAGTATTGAAGTGGTTAAGCAACAATTCTTTTTTTCAGATCCTTGCCATTAGGTGCCCTGTTGAACTTCCAGTGACAAGTGTGAGAGAGTGATAACACCAAATTCAACACACCTGCTCCCCCTTCACACCTGAGACCTTGTAACATTAATGAGTCACATGACACCTGGGAGGGAAAATGGCTAATTGGGCCCAATTTGGACATTTTCACTTAGGGGTGTACTCACTTTTGTTGCCAGTGGTTTAGACATTAATGGCTGTGTGTTGAGTTATTTTGAGGGGACAGCACATTTACACTGTTATACAAGCTGTACACTCACTACTTTACATTGTAGCAAAGTGTAGTTTTTTCAGTGTTGTCACATGAAAAGATAGAATAAAATATTTACAAAAATGTGAGTGGTGTACTCATTTTTGTGAGATACTGTGTATCTGCTGTCTTTCCCTTTCTATGCTCTTTGGAAGTGCAGCTTGTGTTAGAAATCTTGTTTCCTCATTCAGCAGTGGGTGTGGAGTTTGGGTTTACACTATGTGTGAGCTTATTGGGGGAAAGGAACTCACCCCCACCCCACACAGGCAGAGGAACGAAGGAACATGTAGAGCTGTACTGTGAATAGACTAGATCTCTGCTTATCTATCTCTAAGCTCCCTCCCTGACACAAATTTCCAGCTGCTGTTACCTCATGTTTTGGAGAACTTGTCAGAAGTGACTCTGCTGATAACAGAGGAATGGAGTAGCAGAAAGCAACGGCGCTTAGAGCTTTGGAGAGAGATAAGTAAACACGACAGATATATGTGCCCAGGTCAGATTTCATGAATGGAGTTTACAACCACTGTAAAAAGGCAGGTCTGAGATAGTTGAAAGGAGGTCATGGTAGCTAACCCTCAGGAGCCATTTAACCGCTTAACAACCGCCCCATAGACAATTGACGTCTACAGGGCGGTTGCTTAATTCTGGGAGGACGTCTATTGACGTCCTCCCAGAATCGCGCTTCCCGCGCGCGATAGAGTCTGGACGGAAAAATGTCACCAACATTTGAGGTAAGTACTTTAGACTGGACCCGTGTATATAGACAGCACAAATGAATAGAGAGAGGTTTCGAGATTCGCGGCAACGAAAGACGATGAGGTAAGGAGACAATAGTCGTCTCAGTGAAGACTGTTCAAGAGGTTTTGTACTCCATTGTCGTCGACCTTTAAACACAGTCCCTCCCTCGAATCTCTATCTATTCGTCTCTAGATCAGATAAGTGTCATGTCGAGATGTACAAGGAAGCAAGGAGACGGACACACCCCACCCCCACTCAAG
>BLSH010313119.1:990627-1001323 GCA_018402905.1 Glandirana rugosa
AAAGGGGTCATTTGGGGGGTATTTGTACTTTGCTGGCTTGTTAGGGTCTCGGGACATGAGATAGGCCGTCAGTAAATCAAGTGTGATCAATTTTCAGTGATTGGCACCATAGCTTGTAGACCCTATAACTTTCACAAAGACCAAATAATATCCACTAATTCGTTTTTTTTTTTTACCAAAGATAGGTAGCAGTATAAATTTTGGCCAAAATTTATGAAGAAAAATTACTAATTTGCAAAATTTTATAACAGAAACGAAGAAAAATTCATTTTTTTACAAAATTTTCGGTCTTTTTTTAATTATAGCGCAAAAAATAAAAAACCCAGAGATGATTAAATACCACCAAAAGAAAGCTCTATTTGTGTGAAAAAAAGGACGCAAATTTCATATGGGTACAATGTTGCATGACTGAGTAATTGTCATTCAAATTGTGAGAGCGCTTAAAGCTGAAAATTGGTCTGGTTGTTAAGGGGGTTTAAGTGCCCAGTTGTCAAGTGGTTAAAGCTCATGGCAACCTAAAAAAAAAAAACCCTAAAAGCCATCTTTATTGAAGAAGTGGCTCGGATAAATGACAAAACTTTTTGAAGGGTTAGTTCACCTTTACTAAAAAAAATATTCAGATAAAGGGTGTCTGTAGATGAAAACAAACTGAGCAGCATTGATCAAAGTTGAATAATGCCCTTGCTATAGGTGTAGGCCATTTATGTGCCTCTTGAAGCCTGACTGGAATACTCCCAGGATGTTGCTAGAACATTGCTAAGAGAGGCCTAGTTGTTTACTGCTCACCCCCACCATCACAGGAGTGAGCTCTGAGCTACTGCATCAGGGAGAGAAAGAGCATGTAAGGGGGTTTGAATCAGAAAAATATCTCACTCCTGTGATGGTGGATGTGAGCACCTTACACTTAGTGAACACATGCGGCAGAAGAAAAAATTGGACAGTGTCTCTTTACTGGACTTTTTTTTAAGTTTTATCTTCCCAAAGTAAAATATCCCTTTCTTCACAATCACGCCTTATTCGTGTCATCAGTTTTCAGCAGCACCTATATTTGTCAGCAACTATTTTCAAGACTGAAGCACAGAAAGGGCAAAATTAGAATCAAAATATCTAAAGAGCACCTTGAGAATGAATGCTGTTCCATCCAATTAACCATATATTGATGCATTTGTTTATCAGTTTCAAATATCGCATGTTGCCCTCTTTTACTTTTATAATAAAAAATATTTAAAATAGAAGAAGTTTTATTACTCAGATAGGTACATTATGTATTAAATACGGTGAGTGACAGTAGACAGTAACAACAACCAGAAGGGGTAGGGACTTTAAATATGCCTTAAACAGACTCAAGTGACTCAATAGTAATAAAAATTGACATTTTATTAATGACATCCAGATTTAAAAAGGTTTACATAATCATATTTAAAAAAAGGAGGTAAGGTCACAGTGTACAAAATATAAAACCAATAATGAGACAGACATGCCATAACTTATAGGCAATGAAGTTCGGCTGATCCGTTGTACACGTGAATAAATAGACGAGTTTCACAGAGTTTCTTCAGAATATTCAAACCATAGTTGTGACATGTACCTCTGAAAACAAGTGAAAAAATACATGCAAAAATCAATATAAACTTACACAATTCATATATGATCCAATAAGTATATAGAAAATATTTATGAGCTAGAATAAATATGGAACTCAACCAGGAGGGAAAAAAAGGGATTTTTAATAATACCTGAATAAATATACATGTGCTGCAACATGCATATGCTCACCCAAATTCACAAAAAGTGGAGGGCCAGTGCAGCAGGGGTGGAAAATGGTAACACCAGTCCCCCAGATGTGTCTGTAGGTGATCTCTGCAAGTTCAGTGAGGTCCAAACAAACCCATCAAACCACTTTTTGTGAATTTGAGTGAGCATATGCATGTTGCAACACATATATATTCATTCAGATATTATTAAAAATCCCATTTTTTTTCCTCTTGGTTGAGTTCCATATTATTTCTAGCTCATATATATTTTCTATATACTTATTGGATCATATATGAATTGTGTAAGTTTATATTGATTTTTGCGTGTATTTTTTCACTTGTTTTCAGAAGTATATGTCACAACTATGGTTCGAACATTCTGAAGAAGCGGTTAACTCGCGAAACGCGTCAATTAATTCACCTGTACAACGCATCAGTCGGACTTCATTGCTTATAAGTTATGGCATTTCTGTCTCATTATTGGTTTTATATTTTGTACACTGTGACCTTGCCTCCTTTTTTTTTTTAATATGATTATGTAAACCTTTTTCAATTTGGATGTCATTAATAAAATTTATATTTTTTATTACTATTAAGTCACTCAAGTCCGTTTAAGGCATATTTAAATTCCCTACCTCTTCTGGTTGTTGTTACTGGTACATTATGTATATCAGTGATCGTTAACTTGTGATCTGCTTTTTTTGCTCATCAGCTATCTTTATTGTTAGTTTATTCTATATGTGGCCCAAGACAATTCATCTTCTTCCCATGTGGCCCACGAAGGTCAAGAGGTTGGACATCACTGGCGTAGAGCATGATTTGTGATTTGTTTAGCACAGCCATGTAATACTTACTAATTTTTGGAACTGCAAGGCAAATGTTTTTTGGTTATACAATATGTTCTTTAGAATGTTTGATTTTATGATGGGGAGTCTGTATGTAGGGATTAGGACTCGTAGCCCTCTGAAGTAATATAGAAGTTGTGGCAGGTAGACAATCTTTACTGCACTGATCCTACCAAACCATGAGATCTTTACATTTTACCAAATGTTGAGAAGTTTGTCAAGTTTTCAAAAAAAGAGGTGTGTAATTTGCATAAAAAAGTTGTCATAGAGTTGGGTAACATGGATACCAAGGTATGGCAGTTTCAAGCTACAATTAAAATGGAAATGCAATTGACAATGTGAGAAGATCATTTGGACAAAAATACACATGTATGCAGATGATTTCAATTTGTTAAAATTAAGGGCAAAGAAGGTGGTGAAGTTGCAGATAGTTAATAGAAGGTTAGGTAATGATATGTGGGGTTTAGTTAGGAACAGTAAAATATTGTCCGCAAGTAAACTTTTTTGTGTATAATACCTGCTCCTTTGACTCCTTTTATGTCTACAGGTTGTCTAATGCATTGGGCTAAACGTTCAAGGGCCAAGATAAACAGGATTGGGGAAAGGGGACAGCCTTGCCTAGTGCCTGTACAATTATAAATTTTTGAATATTTACAGCCATAGTATTTAATTGTGGCAGATAAATTTTAATATAGACCACCTTTAAAAAAGGAACATGGAATCCCCAGAGTTGTAAAGATTGCATCAGGTATTGCCAGGGAGTTAAAGGTCATTATGGACATCAAGGGGAAGTAGAAAGGCTGTGTTTCTAGTTTGTGCTAATCTGTGGATGTTTTTGGTGCATTGTCTTTTCAGGGTGAAGTCTATCTGACCTTTATGGTTTATCAGTCACTAATGAAATAACCAAAGGATTTATGCATTATGTCACTTAGAAAAGGGTTTAGTCACCTGACTAGTGCTTTAGTTAATAGCTTTAGATCTATGTTGAGGAAAAAAATTGGTCTATAATGCGCTCAGTCTTGGGTATCTTTATCAGTCTTGGAAATCCTGACAATGTGGGCCTGTAGCATTGTGATTGTGATTCTAGTTAGTCTTTTTGGTAGTTAAAATATCTGAGGGTTTTTGTAGAATAAAACGGTGCTGCCATCCAAGTCTGGTCTCTTCCCACATTGCAGTTTTGCCAAAAGTTATTATTATTATTATACAGGATTTATATAGCGCCGCCAGTTTGCACAGCGCTTTACAACATTAGGGCAGACAGTACAATTACAATACAATTCAATTCAATACAGGAGGAATAAGAGGGCCCTGCACATTAGAGGTTACAATCTAGGAGGGTGGGTCAAGTGATACGAGAGGGCAGTGGCGGGACAAGGTAATTCAGTGCCCAGGGCGAAGATGCCAAAATGTGCCCCCCCCAAGAAGGGGGCGGAGCTAGTTGAGGCATGTGCAGCGCACTAAAACATATGTAATGGTTGTGGAGTGCAGCAGTATTACACACACAGAGCCGATTAGATTGCTTTATTGATGGCTTGGTTTACAGTCAATAATGAGTAACAGCAATAATGGCTGCCCAGAGGTGATTTCTGAAGACTGTAAATTGAGCTCTAGAACTAGCTGAAGCTGATCTTGGTTTCTGTCAAATGGTCCTGCTGGAAATCATCCTTTGATCTGCAGGCTGCAGCGCTGATCAGTGCATTCTAATCAGTGAAGGAGTCCTGCTTTCAGAGTGCAATAGCATAGGGGGATTTCTGCATCCACCTTGTTTGTGTGCATGCCAGAATCTATTAGTTTTTCTTCTAGCAGGCTGAACAAAAAAAAAACCTAATAGTGTGTACCCAGCTTTAGATAATGTGTCAGGAAAAACATTTGCCATTCTTAGTACTCATGAACATGAACAGTAAAGGTGAGCACACACTTTACAATCTGATTGTACAATTTCTGCACAATCTCCTTTCGATTTACCAAAACTTTGTAATATGAGGACAAACATAAACAATTCATTATCCAATTAGTAGTATCCAATCAGGCAGGCCTTGTACTACATAGTTGGTGTTAAATCCAAAAGATATTGTACAATCAGATTGTATAGTGAATGGTAAGCTGGCCATAGCTGGATCAGTTTTTTTGATCAGTTAGTGCCTGATTGAAAAAACTGAGCAGATCCCCTCATCCACACAAGTGAGGAGGATGGAAGAATCCTCTCCACTGATAGTGGTCAGAATGCATTGATTAGTTCTGCTGATCAAAGGAAAATTTTCCAACAAGCTGGTTTTAGCCCGGGTTCACAATTGTGTGATGACAGTCATCGCATGTGATTCACACCCGCACTGCAGTGCCGGTTATATGTGATGTCTGTGTAATTCCAGTTCAGCCATACAGTTGGATTGGCACTAAAAAAGTTGCAGGGATCTGCACTGGAATCGGATCCCATGGGTGTTCTCACCCATGTGATCCAATTCCTGTCCAAATCCACAGTTCGCACTGCGATCTGTGAACTGATCGGGAGTGTCATTAACTTTGTAATGACACCCGCAGCGGTTCGCAGAAGGCAGTGTGAATGCAATGTGAATGCTGTAATGCACCCGTTCCTGCATTGCACCAGTGTGAACCAGGGCTCAGAGAAGTTGATCATATTAGATTGACTTCTCTGTAGCAGAAATGGCCAGAGATGGATTGAAACTCATCCGGTCCTTTGTGAACCAGCTGAATTTCCATCCATCTATGGCCAGCTTTAGTAGCTCCCATGTAAAATCCCTGTTTCTTTCTGATGACTGGGGAGCTGGGAGATCACTAAGCCTCCATGTATAGGAGTTGTTTAGGGCCATTCATATGTGGCGCAGACATGTGCCCTATGCAGGGCTTTCTTGTGCATTGTGTGAATCTCCATGCCAGTGTTCTATTCATTTCTATTGGAACCCAAACCAGCATGTCATACTAGGATACAGAAGCTGTGTCCATGCAGCTTCATGTCCCAGTAGAAATGAATGGGGACCATTATGGGGTGCTGGCACAGGGATGCACACAATGCCCATGCATCCCCATGCTAATAAATGACAGCCCTGCATGTGAAAGAACAGTTGTGCCCACAGCTATAACCCTGAAAGAGAAGGTTACTTGTTAGCTGAGTAGTGACAGCCTCAGCAGCACAGACACAGAAGGGACACTGACAACACTCACTAGACTGGAGAGGATCCCAGAGAAAGGGCACAGGAGAGGAGGCGTCACTACACTGAGGAGTCACCTCTTCATCGTCCACAGCAGGGAGGAGGAAAAAACAGGAGGCTAGGGGGCGGAGCTGGTGATGTCATACTGACATCGGGACACTAGGAGTGAGAGAAATTAATAAAGAGGGGAGGGAGAAGCCGCTGTCCATCCAGGCAAGCAGAGGAGCAGGAAGGCTGTATGCATCTGCAATCAATCAGGAAAGCATTGATATGCTTTCCCAACCTCATGCACCCCGCCCACCCAACTCTACTGTCGCTCAGGGAGTAGTACACTGCACTGTGCAGGCAGGGGGGCGGGTGCTACCATACGATCTAGCCTACATGCAGGGACAAAGGTGCTGGTTGTCTACTACTTTTGGATTCGGCACTCAGCAGCACATTCTGAGCTGGGCGTGGTTACACCCGGCAAACAGCGCCCTCTTCCACCTGTCCTGCCCACCCCTAGTACTGGCCCTGCGAGAGGGTAATAACAGTGGGGGATGAGCTGATGGAGAAAATAAAAAGTGTGGTTGTTAGGTGGAGGCAGGATAGGCTTCTCTGAAGAGAAAAGTTTTCAGTGATTGCCTAAAAGTGGATAGATTTGGGGACAGTCTGACCGATTGGGGTGGGGAATTCCAGAGGATGGGAGAGGCTCGGGAGAAGTCCTGGAGGCGAATATGGGAGGAGGTGATGAGGGAACTAGAGATCAGGAGGTCTTGAGAGGAACGAAGAGGACAATTAGGTTGGTATTTTGAGACTAGAGTAGTGATGTAGCTGGGGGCAGAGTTATGGATGGCTTTGTAACTTAGTGTTAGTATTTTAAATTTAATTTGTTGGGCAAGTGGCAGCCAATGGAGGGATTGGCAGAGAGGGGTAGCAGACGCTGAGCGGTTTGTAAATTGGATGAGTCTGGCAGCAATATTCATGATGGACTGAAGGGGGGATAGCCTGTTTAAAGGTAAGCCAATAAGGAGAGAGTTGCAGTAGTCAAGGCCAGAGATAACCAGGGATAATCTATTCTTATTGTTATAGTTTGCTTACATGTTTTAGAAGAGTTGCTTACCTGGCTAATTTATAGGGTTCTTTTTTTGTAAATCAGTGGATATCCTGTAGATTTCATTGTTTGCTTTTTGTTTCTTTGATAAACACTTAAAAAAAAAGTGAAGTGATTGATAAGTGAAGCAAAACAAATTAAAATAGATGGAATACCAATTTAGTGTGCCATCTTAAGGTCACTTAGCTCATGCTAACATGTGTCCCAGGATCAATTCCAGGACCTGTGTCCCAGGATCAGGATCAATTTAGACCACAACTCTACTCTTTGTCTGAGGTCTCCTCTGACGATTCACTGTGGCATGCGGGCAGACTGCTGTGTTTCTATATTAACATTGTGAAATACGCTGTATTCAAGTCTGTATACTGTTATCTTGATAAATACTGCAGAATGTGCTCAAAAAAAGTCCAGCATCACGGAACATTTTGTGTATTTTTCTTGTGCCCTATGAATTTGCCTTTCTTCACTAGAAACGCACAAATAAATACGGCTTTACTGTGATAAAACATAATGCTATTACACACAGGAATTTTTTTTAAAGGAATTTATCAGGAGTTATTTAAAAGAAACCCATACTGAGAGCAATATATGGCTATCTGATCTTTCCTTTAAAAAAATGCTAGTCTTTTGTTACCTATGTTGATCTATATTTTGAGCACCGGACCCAGAAAAGTAAGGAAATCAGGAATCTAGACTTTACAGGGAAACAGCTAGAAAACCAGCATTTTCAGAAGGTAGTCAGCACAGGCAGCCTCTATATTTCTTTCACCCCTTTCACACTGAGGTGCTTTTCAGGCGCTTTTGTGCTAAAAAAAGTGCCTGAAAAGCTCACAAAAACCTATTTCCATTAGGATCAATGCATGCTTTCACACTGGGGCGGTGCGCTGGCGGGAGGTGAAAAAACTCAGACAAGCAGCATCTTTAGAGCATGTTTGGAGTGCTAAAAAAATTGACCTTCAATAAAGTAAAGTTTTCAAGCGCCTCAGTGTGAAAGGGGTCTTGGTTTCACAATATTTTTCTCTCTAAACATTTACTTAACATCCACTGATGGGGACTCTACAAGGAACATGTGTTTTAAGGCTACTTTCACACTGGGGCAGGAGCGCATTGCTTTTAACCCCCCACAAGGGGTTAAAATGGGTTAAAAGTGCTGGCTGCGCTTCCGAGGTGGTGTGCAGCCACTTTGGATGCGCTGGCATTTGATTTCAATGGCAGGGCGGTGGAGAAGCCCCAAAGATGCTGCTTGCAGGATGTTTTGTAACATCCTGCAAGTATACCGCCCCAGTGTGGATGCACTCAGGCTTTCACACTGGGGTGGATGGGGGAGGGGGTGTTTTTCAGGCACCATAAGGGCGCTATTTTTAGTGCAAAGACGCCTGAAAAGCGCCCCCCGGTGTGAAAGGGGCCTAAATGACTGTGATTGATTCACATTCAGTAATGTTTGATGAATATCACATTCAATATTTTATAAATTTTACCTAAAGAGTACTGCTCTTTAATTGCCACCTTTGGGAGAAATATTATTTATATGCAAAGTATATCATTAGAGCCTCCAGCAACCAGGTGCCTGCAGCAATATTTGTAAAATCTGAAAATCCTCTATGTGTATATTTATTATATAGAAATAGACATTCAGAAAACCAAAAAATATAAAAAACTGGGCAATTTTTAGATTACTAAAAATATACTGTATTTTTTTGTATAAATGGACCTTAATACATTTTAGTATGCATGCTAAGTAATGTATTAAAACCTAAGTTTAAGTGTTTTTTTTTTTTAAATCAGCACAAGGGAGGGTACTCACATTTAATGTAAAGTGCCCCTTGTGCTGGTGCCAGCTGCCCTAGTTGAAATCCAAGGTCCTCTGCTCCACCTATAAATCCACAACTGTAATTTTTTGATCCTGTGGGGGTTAATATTAGAGCTGGACCTGTCACAGGCACTCATCAGGACTGAATATTCCTGCCCTTTCTGCCCTCTTCCTGTATTCATAGAAGCTGAACCATAGCTTTCATCAATGAAAAGTGCTCCTGTCCTCCATTGATAGGGTTCTTTTCATTTCATATGCGAAATACAGATATGTGTTTTTCAGGCTGTATATTTTAAAAGTCCCGTAAATTTAGAGATAACGTCAAAAGGCACATTTGCACAGCACCATACCTTACATGTACAATGTGATTAGCATCAGGATGAGAGAGAGGCTGATTATTTGACCTCTAGGTTATTCAGAGAACAATCTTTGGGAAACCACAGGCTCCAAACTGCAGCCAGCATTTTATGAATGACTTAGTAAACACTACAGTGTCTGATTACTATAGTTTGCTCCTATTGATCCTTGTGATGCTTACCCCAATGCCAATATTAAAACTATAACTGGGGAGTGTTGCTTCATCTTCAGCAGCCCCCATTCCCTTAAGGCAAAAAGGCCATGGTACTTGTTTGCCCCTAGGTCTTGGTACACAATACCTTTGTTTTTGGACTATTGGCACAAAGGACCAAGCATAGGTAACAGAAAAAGTACCTGAGATCTTCTGGAAGACCTGGCTTGAGGCGTAAATGGCGGTAGAGTTTGCACATGAAAGTTCAGAGGTTGATGGTGCTTAGGACAGGCAGCAGACAGAATTATCCAGAGACAGTCTGAGGTCAGGTCAGGCAGCAGTCACAGCATTATCAGAAACAGCCCAAAGTCAGGGCAGGCAGCAGACAAGCATAGTCCAGAAACAGTTCAAGATCAAAAGACAGGGGGTAGTCCAAAAGAGTAATTCTGGGCTTGGGGTATTTAGAGTGCTGGAGAAATGCAGACAATTAGTGCAGAGGTGATGGAACAAGCAGTACTCTAATGGGAGTAAAAGAAGCAATGTCCCTGAAACGGGGCCCATTGCCCAGCAACAGAGACACCAACCGGAGAAAGAAAATGGCTGCCGCTGGCCAATAGAAGCAAAGGGGGTATCATCTCCATGGCCACATGTGATTTTCAGACACGCACAGTTCTGTTTTTTCACAGACAAGAACCTTCCATTTCTTATGGGAACATCTCTATTGTTAAAATAAGCAAGTGTTTGCACAAGGCAAAATGTGTTATCCTTTAAAACTATTGGAACATGGTTTGCGTACTTTACTGTAAACCATTTGCTGAGAATATACAGCTGTTCCCATTGTCTAGAATAGCTCTGGTCAAATACTGGACCTAAGCTCAATAGCAGCTGTGTCAATGAGGATCATCAATAATTTGACTTATAGTATTTATAGCAATGTACTGCCATCCAGAGTTTTCAGGCAGAAATGCTTATCTTATAGAAATTGATTTAGGATCCTTGTGGGAATGGCTATGACCAAGTGGGAAGGGCTACAAACTTCCCAAATAAAAGACTTATCTTGCACATAAAGCTGAAGAGTGAGCATTACCTTGGGGCAACACTAAGGCCCCATGCACACTGGGCTAAATGGAAGTGCCAATCAGTGCACCATCCAGCTCTGTTCAGCTGCAGAAGCTGTCAGACTCTAATAGAGTTATGACGGTGGTCGTCCACTGGGTTCGTTCCTGTGTCCAGGACTGTCGATGTATATAGGACATATTATTATTATTGTCTAATAATATAGAGTAGGTTAAAAGAATCCTTCTTCCTGAGGTCCATAATATGTTAGCATATTTTTACTCTAAAGCTAAAACAGTCGGAGAGAGAAAGAGAGAGACGCATTTCGAAATTCGGGGTACGTGTGACCCGTAAATCGAGACCACGTACTCCGAGACCGCAAATAAACACCCACCTCTAGGTCGTGACAACGACCATCGAACAGTTTTAGATAATCTCAGACTGTCGAAGACGTCGACTTGTC
>BLSH010313119.1:1006862-1036670 GCA_018402905.1 Glandirana rugosa
AAAGTGTGTCTGATTTATATGTGACTAAACCCAATAAAAAATGGTATTTTTACATCGTTTTGTGTAAAACCGGATTGAAATACCACTTTCTAATAAATAAACGTTGTAAAATATTGTCTTTATTTCTATTCGTGTAAAACAAAAAGTTTTACAAACCATAATAAAACAAATATATCGTTTTTTTTTAACTTTTTTGTGTCACCACTAATTTACGGTCATTTTTTAATATCGTAAAAGTAAACCCATGTCACAACGTACTGACTCGTTGACCGTATGTTTGACATTTTCACGATTTTAGACTTTTAATCGGACCCGTCCTTCCCCCACTTTCACGGGTAATAATTTCACCAATTTGGCCTGACACGTTCTGATTCCGGGGCATGTGTACCCGTCTTACAGACCAGCTTACACATGGGCCGAATGTCGGACATTTTTCTTTAACTGTCTCCCGACATTCTGCCCATGTGTACGGGGCCTTAGTCTTGCACAGTCCGGTTTAACCACTTTAATAATGGGCACTTTCACCCCCTTCCTGCCCAGGCTAATTTTCAGATTTTAGCACTTTTACAGTTTGTATGCCAGTTGCTCAGTCATGCAACACTGTACCCAAATGAAAATGCTATAATTTTTTACTGGCATTTAATCACCACTGTGTTTTTTCAATTTTTTTTTGCTATATAAACAAAATAATACCAAACATTTTGAAAAACAAAATGTGCTTATCTTTATTTCTGTTATAAAATGTTGCAAATAAATAATCTTTCACCATAAAGTTAGGCCAAAATGTGTTTTGCTACATTTTTATGGTAAAAAATAACCCAAATCAGTGTATATTTAGTCTGTGTGAAAATTATAGAATCTATAATTTATAGTGTATATTTGAAAATTGATCAATCCTGATGTACTGATGGCCTATCTAATTTTTCCGAGGCCCTAAAATGCCAGGGCAGTACACATACCCCCAAATGACCCATTTTTGGAAAGTAGACAGTCCAGGGTATTAAGTAAGAGGCATATTGAGTTTTTTGAAGTTGTAATTTTTTGTTACAATTTTTTTGGAAAATTAAGACATTAAATAAAAGTTGTTTTCATGATTTGTTTTTACATACTGTCACCAGAGCAGTATTGAGTCATCATATGATTGGTTTGGCGGTGAGGGACGCTGACAGGTGACAGTAACAATTTTTTCATTTTTTTAAACCTCTTTTATTACTTTTTCTCACAATTTTTTTTCACATACAGTGCATCTGGGAAAGTATTCACAGCACTTCAATTTTAGACATTTTGTTATGTTACAGCCTTATTCCAAAATTGATTCAATTCATTATTTCCCTCAAAATTCTACAAACAATAGCACATTTTGGCACCAATTACAGCCTCGAGTCTTTTTCAGTATGATGCTAAAAGCTTGGCACACCTATTTTTGGGCAGTTTCTCCCATTCTTCTTTGCAGGACCTCTCAAGTTCCATCAGGTTGGATGGGGATTGTTGGTGCACAGCCATTTTCAGATCTCTCCAGAGATGTTCAGTCGGGTTCAAGTCTGGGCTCTGGATGGGCCATTCAAGGACATTCACAGAGTTGTCCCATAGCCACTCCTTTGTTATCTTGGCTGTGTGCTTAGGGGTGTTGGTCTGTTGGAAGATGAACCTTCACCCCAGTCTGAGGTCCAGAGCGCTCTGGAGCAGATTCTCATCAAGGATGTCTCTGTACATTGCTGCATTCATCTTTCCCTCAATCCTGACTAGTCTCCCAGTTCCTGCCACTGAAAAACATCCCCACACCATGATGCTGCCACCACCATGCTTGACTGTAGGGATGGTATTGGCCAGGTGATGAGCAGGGCCTGGTTTCCTCCAGACATGACACTTGCCATTCAGGCCAAAGAGTTCAATCTTTGTTTCATCAGACCAGAGAATGTGTTTCTCGTGGTCTGAGAGTCCTTCAGGTGCCTTTTGGCAAACTCCAGGCAAGCTGTCGTGCCTTTTACTAAGGAGTGGCTTCTGTCTGGCCTTTACCAATGATGGAGGCCATTATGTTCATTGGGGCCTTCAATGCTGCAGACATTTTTTGTACCCTTCCCCAAATCTGTGTCCTTGATACAATGCTGTCTCGGAGGTCTACAGACAATTTCTTGGACTTCATGGCTTGGTTTGTGCTCTGACATGCACTTTTAACTGTGGGACCTCATATAGACAGGTGTTTGCCTTTCCAAATCATGTCCAATCAACTGAAATTGCCACAGGTGGACTCCAATCAAGTTGTAGAAACATCTCAAGGATGATCAGTGGAAACAGGATGCACCTGAGCTCAGTTTTGAGTGTCATGGCAAAGGCTGTGAATACTTATGAACATGTGATTTTTTCATTTTTTCTTGTTAATAAATTTGCAAAGATTTCAAACAAACTTCTTTCACATCGCCATTATGAGGTATTGTTTGTAGAATTTTAAGGAAAATAATGGACTTAATCCATTTTGGAATAAGGCTGTAACATAACAAAATGTGGAAAAAGTGAAGCGCTGTGAATACTTTCTGGATGCACTGTTCTGTGACCAGAGCAGTACAGTGTCACTATAGTGACACTGTACTGCTCTGGGGAGGTGATCAGGATCTTTTTCACTATGTTCGCTTATTACAGTGATGATCTGATCACTGTTATAAGCAATAATTTTTATTAATGGCATCCATTCGTGTGTGCCATTGTGTACTGTTTTGATAGCAGTCATTGGCCACAGCTATCCTATGGAACAGAGGATTGGCCCCTGTACCATGTGATCACTATGACCACTCACAGAGATCACAATAGTAAACAATGAATGGATATGAATGAAAGCCTGAAAGCCATTGTGTACTATTGACATGTGATCGCTGTGATTGGTCACAGCAGTCACAGGGTATCAGGGCCGGGCCTGGTACAATGATGTGCCATCTGACACAGTGGGTGACAGATGGCATCGCTGCATCCCTTAGGGTGAGGAGGCATGAGTGGGAAGACGTCATATGACATCCTCCTGGGATAATGGTCCTCCCACGAACATCAGTTTACAACAGACCGGGCAGGAGTTGGTTAGGTAAAGCAGAGAGAAAGGCAGTGCTTTTAAAGTGTTCCTTCAGTCTATCTCTCAGGTGACTCCACCTCCCTCCAGAGCCACCATTATGGCGTATGTGCACATATGATTTTCTGAGCATGCATAAAATTAGTGAAAGGTTTGGGACTTCCCTAATAGCCTTCTTTGCACATTACGCATGTACACAGATGATCGCAGAAACCTGTCTGTGCATAACTGTGCTGCAGGGCCCACTCAAGACACAAATCCCTGCGGTAAATTTGCATATGCGCAGGGGGAAAGAATGTAATTCTCGCACAAATAAGTGACATTAGTAAAAAAAAATATATATATATGTCCAGTTTGTAAGAGAGGGAGGGGGAGGAGGTAGGGCAAAATGACATGACCTTTAAGGTGAAGGTTTGCTTTAATTGACTGGAACTTCCTTCATGTTCTCTTTACTGAAATACAAAGAAGGAAGAAGGTAGAAGCAGAAATTAGGCAATTAAAGACCAACTAGCAGTGTGTACGATCAACTGCTTGTTGGACTGACCATTTGCAATAGCGGTGTACAGCCCCCATGACCAAATGAATAAATGGGTCAGATGAAAGGGCTGTAAACCTGTTAGTAAAGCCAGGGTATGCCATTATCACATCTCACAAATGAGACTGTGAAGATGGGCACTCCTCAAGTGAGAGTGAGAATGAAGACACATAATTTGAACACCCAGTGGGAAAAAAAGTGTGCCAGACCTCTTATTATCATTTATCAAGCAAAGGAAAAGGAAATTTAGAATTTGAAGAATTATGGGATGTTATTTTGGCAAGGAAGGAAAAAGTGGCTATGGGAGTATAAACCCATGATTCACAATTGTGCCATGCTAAATGCAGGATCTGAGTTTTTACTGTGAATTGTTTATCATTTGACCTTGTGTAAGATGGGATAGCCTAACTATAGGTTATTCCTAGTGACCTGGAAAACACTTCTTCATGGAGAACAATGGGTGAAGGTTTTGCCAGGTTATGTGAAATGGGTTGTGTAACTGGACCAACTAAAATCCCAGCATTAATGGGTTCAGATATAAAGCCCTTCCCATCTGCTTTGCACTCTAAGTTGATCAGCTGTGCATTCTTTAATTTTAGATTTTTTTTTTTTTTTTGCTCTCCTTGATGGGAGGCCTAGGGTTAAACAGCAAAATTCATGAGGCCACTATTCCTTTTAAGTATAAAGACAATTTTTTTTTTTAGTTTTGAATAGAGTGAAGAGGTATTAGAGCACGCGCATAGGTGTGCGCAGCCTTCTGCATTAGGGTGTGCACGCCAAAGCTCAAACACATGAGTATGTGCGTGTGCATGTATACAGTATCTCACAAAAGTGAGTACACCTCTCACATTTTTGTAAATGTTTTATTATATCTTTTCATGTGGCAACACTGAAGAAATGACACTTTGCTACAATGTAAAGTAATGAGTGTACAGCTTGTATGACAGTGTACATTTGCTGTCCCCTCAAAATAACTCAACACACAACCATTAATGTCTAAAAAGCTGGCAACAAAAGTGAGTACACCTCTAAGTGAAAAGGTCCAAATTGGGGGCAAAGTGTCAATACCACCATTATTTTCCAGCACTGCCTTAACCCTCTTGGGCATGGAGTTCACCAGAGCTTCACAGATTGCCACTGGAGTCCTCTTCCACTGATGACATCACGGATCTGGTGGATGCTCGAGACTTTGTGCTCCTTCACCTTCCGTTTGAGGATGCCCCACAGATGCTCAATAGGGTTTAGGTCTGGAGACATGCTTGGCCAGTCCATCACCTTTACCTTCAGCTTTTTTAGCAAGGCAGTGGTCATCTTGGAGGTGTGTTTGGGGCCGTTATCATGTTGGAATACTACCCCGCGGTCCAGTCTCCGAAGGGAGGGGATCATGTTCTACTTCAGTATGTCACAGTATATGTTGGCATTCATAGTTCCCTCAATGAACTGCAGCTCCCCAGTGCTGGCAGCACTCATGCAGCCCCAGACCATGACACTCCCACTACCATGCTTGACTGTAGGCAAGACACTTGTCTTTGTACTCCTCACCTGGTTGCCACCACACATGCTTGACACCATCTGAACCAAATAAGTTTATCTTGGTCTCATCAGACCACAGGTCATGGTTCCAGTAATCCATGTCCTTAGTCTGCTTGTCTTCAGCAAACTGTTTGCGGGCTTTTCTGTGCATCGAAGAGGCTTCCTTCTGGGACAACAGCCATGCAGACCAATTTGATGCAGTGTGCGGCGTATGGTCTGAGCACTGACAGGCTGACCCCCCCACCCATTCAACTTCTGCAGCAATGCTGGTAGCACTCATACGTGTATTTTCCAAAGACAACCTCTGGATATGTCACTGGGCACATGCACTCAACTTCTTTGGTCAACCAAAGCGAGGCCTGTTCTGAGTGGAACCTGTCCTTTTAAACTGCTGTATGGTCTTGGCCACTGTGCTGCAGCTCAGTTTCAGGGTCTTGGCAATCTTAATATAACATAGGCCATCTGTATGTAGAGCAACAATTCTTTTTTTTCAGATCCTCAGAGAGTTCTTTGCCATGAGGTGACATGTTGAACTTCCAGTGATCAGTATAAGAGAGTGAGAGTGATAACACCAAATTTAATACACCTGCTTCCCATTCACACATGAGACCTTTTAACACTAGTGGGTCACATGACACCGTGGAGGGAAAGTGTCTTATTGAGCCCAATTTGGATATTTTCACATTGGAGTATACTCACTTTTGTTGACAGCGGTTTAGACATTAATTGCTGTGTGTTGAGTTATTTTGAGGGGACAGCAAATTTACACTGTTATACAAGCTGTACACTCACTACTTTACATTGTAGCAAAGTGTCATTTCTTGAGTGTTGTCACATGAAAAGATATAATAAAATATTTACAAAAAATGTGAGGGGTGTACTCACATTTGCGAGATACTGTATATACACATACACACACACTTATGGCAGAGATCAGTGGGAGATCTTTCCTATCTCCCTGCCAGCACACAGAGTGCCAATGCGCATGGAGAATGTGCATTAGGGTGTGCCGCGCCACATTCCCTGTGAACGCCTATGAACATCTGTCAGGTTTTTTTATTGCTGTCTGTGACCCTTTTAGGGAGATTTTCCCTCTTTACTTTCCCTATTTACTATTATCATCGAAAGTGGAAGTAAAAGAAAAATCCCAAATGTTGGGTTGTCCCCAGAATAGGAATAGTGAGGATATCTTCCAATAAAGATATTAGTTCTGGTGACCCTGGTGACAACCAGGTATTGCCTCATTTTAGAGAGATTTTCTCTCACTAACCTTTTTAGCTATGGGACAGGAAGTGAAGGGAAATATCCCCAATGAGACAGAGTTTGTAAAAATAAACCGTACAGGGGTATAACCCTCCCTTACTCTATTCAAATTGTAAAAAGCTTTGCCTTTAGGCCTCATACACACAAGGACGTTCTTTACCGCCGCATTTTTTTAGGGTTTTTTTCAGCTATTGTTACTCAGTGGCCCCATACAAATGATCTGTAGATGGCGTTGGCGTTCTTAAGCTGTAAATCGAATGCAGGACCCACGCGTTCCGAGACTGTAGTGTTATGGCGTTTTTGACGATGAGCCGGCAAAACATTCACTAACGCGCATTAACGCCGTAGCGACGTAAACCGGCGTTTTTAGCGTCTGCGTTTTCAGGTTCAAAAATAGCAGAGGAATTTTTTTTAACAAAACGCGACGTATCTCTGACGCTCATTAATGCTCATTAACGCCGATGCAAAACGCCGGCGAAATCAAGTTTTTGACTCCAATTTATGCCTGGCATCGGTCCCGGCCTTTTGCTATTACGCCCGTGTGTATGAGGCCTTATTTTAAGCCAATTGGAGGAACTAGAGAAGTCTAAAACAAAACCTGTCAAGCAATTGATAAGGTTAATGCCGGACAGGAGAAGAGTAGGCAGAAAAGGTCAGAGAAAAAAGGGAAGGTAGGAAAGAAGACACAAGGCGCAGAGAAAACCAGGCTAGTTATCTTTAGGAGACAAATGTGCATGGACCAATCAACCCTTTTGCTTCCATTGACATAACTATTGCTGCGACGTAAACAGACTCTTTGCCACTATAGCGGCTGAGACTTTGTTTATATTTTTAACCATTAACTTACTATTTGCAGTGATTTGGCCCCAGATTCCCCCCCTCCCCCTCACCACCACAATGTGTCTAGGATTCGCCTGTCCCTTTTCAGTGCTCAGGTTCTTTATGGAAAGAGAGCAGTGGGAGATCATAAAATATTATTTCACTGATCTACCTCATGAAGAATAAACCTAAAATTGCTCTGAGCACTTTTGGGTTTAGAGCTGTCAATGTTGGGCTCCTCTGGCCCCGTAAGAGGCTGATTGGGCACAGACAGTACTCAGTCAGCTTCAACGGAGTACAGAGGTGACATTAGGAGTCCAATAGACCCCCAAGGTCTCATTAAATAGAATCTGTCACCTGGACCATGCCGCCCCTTTGTGATAGGAATAAGCCATTCTTCAGCACCAGGAACTGGGATACGTGCAAGCAGGGGTACCATTTCATCTGGATATATTGGAGCTAGATAGTACCATATCCTGGAGCCTGTGGCAGTTAAATAGAAAGAATGACAGCAGGCAATACCCATTATATTTTGGTCCAAACAACTGACAGCGGCACAGAAAAGATATGATGCAATGGAGAAGTACCCGTTTGGGGCCTACACAGCACTTGTAGCATGTAGAAACCATTATAAGCACCCAGTCATTATCCATACTGCATTGCCAGTAGCAGAAAGGGTGAATGATAATGGACTAAACACTAGGGTAACTATAGCCCAAAACCAAAAGCTGACAAGATGGAAGTGGTACCTTCAAGAGCAAGGGGGTATCGAAGCTAGGGATACCAAAGATATTTCAAAGCAATTGGCAGAGCTTGTCACCAGTAAGAATCAACAATACAGTGGCAGGAAGGCAATCAAATGTCACTTCTCTAAACTTGCATAAGCCCCTCAGTCTTAGGAGAACAGCACAGTGATGAAGTCAATAAAGTAAAAATTTTATTCAGAGTATGAACACAAGAATGCTGCCGTACCTGCCTCTGAACCACCCACCTTTGGCACATTTCACCCTTATGGACTTAGTTGTAGAGATGGGGGCAATAGGGGAGGAATCCTTATATACAGCTCATGGCAATTACAAATGAGAACTCTTAAAGAGGCACACTCACATGCAACCCATGTCTGTTATAAACAAATAAAGGACACACACATAATAGACATACTGTATATAAATCCAAAAATGGAATATATACCACATAAATGTACATTTATGTTGAGTTAGACAAAATTATCAATGCATACAATGACTTCCAATACTTAATTCACAGCACAGATATATATGTTGGTATTATATTTATGTACTATGAAATTCCGTACCCAATGAGGGAGTACAATACTCCCAAAAACCAAAAGTTTATTTAAATAATGAATTTAAAATCATGTTAGAATGTGATAAAGAATGAAAAAACTAAAAAGTAAATTTAAAAACAACCATTCCACTTAGGACATTTGAGGGGTAAAGGAAGATCACCCCAAAGTATGTTTGAGATTTATAGTAAGAATAAAAAATTATGGAATAAAATCCCACTTTCTAAATATAGAGCAGAGAGAGTGACAAAAAGAAAGAAAGGGGGAAAACAAAGGGTTACTCATAGTTATGTGTCACATTTGGCTCAAAATGTATTCCTTTAGGGATATGGGTATCCAATTTAAATATCCAGAATACTTCTCTTCTGCTCAACAAAGAAAACCAATCATCGATTCTAGTGGGGTGGGATACCCTCTTTTTAATTTGTACTCCGAAGGACATGACACTACCTCCATGTTGTTCAACAAAATATCTTGCTACATTTGTATTTTTTCCTGTCCCAGTTTTGGAAAAATTACCCTTCACTTTATTGCACATTTGCTTTTTTCCTACCTACACACTGTTTTTCACTTGGCAAGAAAAATATCACATGCAATGCATATCAGATCTGGCATTTCACTAATTGATTTCAAAAGAAGTACAATTGGTGTATGGCAAACCCAGTGGCAATCATCTAAATAGGCAAAGCTTAAACAGCGAAAGAGCCACATCTAAACATATCTGTTGTACTTCAGTCATGTCTTTTTAGTTTTACCAGAGATGAACAAGCTAGGGGAAGGAATATCACCTATTGTGGGTGCCCTCTGGACTGCAATCTGAAACGTAGGGGGCAATATCTCCCTCATATCCTCCGATATGATATTTAAATATCTACCCACTATCTTCCTAATTTCTTTACATTCCAAACTATTAAGTGTTGTAAAAATTATAGATGTTGTATTCTGTTTCCTGTCTTCCTTGTTTCTTGTCACTTCTGTCTCCTAAAGGGCTCTTTCTTGGGACCTTGATATTGGCCCCAAAGACTGATCAAATGAGAAATCCCTTGGACATGGGCTTCTGATAGGCCTATGTATACACCCTATGGTCTTTATTGGAACCAGTCAGAGTCATATCTAGATAATTGATTTTAGTGGCTTGTTTTTCAGTAGTGAATCTAATATTATATTCTTTATCATTCAAATATTTTACAATGTCCCTCACAGATAGGTCTGTCTAAACAATAAAAATTAGGTCATCAATGTACTGACAGAAAAATCTGATCTGATCTCTGACGAGATTAGTATCTTAAAATATGCTCCTCACAACAACCCTGTTTGCTTTAATCTATTAAAGTCACTTTGTGTTTCAAGTGAGGAAGCTCAGACCTCTGCAGTGCATTAATGTGCTTTTACTAAACAAAAATGCTTTACATACATGTAGCACCCTGGTCCTAAACAGGGCTGCTCACAAATTTAATTTGCTAGGTGGTAACAAGCCTGGCCAATTGTTAGGATGATCCACTGATTTTTGCCCTAAACCTAAATCTGGCATACCTTTCTCTTCTGTCACTAGGTGGTATTGCTGCCTGTGGCATTAGAATGAAAAGGGCATAGTAAATTTTAGTTAGGAGTGGATAGGTTGTCCCAGCCAATCGGTAGCAGTCTCTTTGGCCCCTTGGCCTGCTGGGAGAGCCTATTTATTCAGGAGGAGTCAGGTGATTGGGAGTTCTGTGCCACCTGGACAGCTGTCTGGGTGGACGTCTGTTGTATTGCTCCCAGTTGCTAGGCCAGAAGCCTGAGGCCTATCTGGGAGCACCTGGCTGCTAGGCTGTCCGAGGCCTATCCAGGATTGAGAGAAGCAGAGGTGAGTTGGGGCTTCAGGTCGGGAGCCTAACCAAGTTGCAGAGGTTCAGCCGGACAGGGAACTGAGTGTTGCCAGAGGTGAAGGAGAAGCAGTTACCACATGGGACGACCACTTCTGTTACCAGAGGCAAGTGAGGATCAAGGTCAGAGATAAAGGGGACACAGTTGCCACCAAGGGACAACCACATCTGTTATCAGAGGCCAGTTTATGGAAGTCTGAAGAAGTATCAGAGCAGCCTTTTTCACTAGCCGGGGACGGTGAAGAAGTGGGAAAGCTTCAGCAGAGTCAAGTCAGGGACCCAGCAGGTAGCGTGGGTGAAGCTTGAGGAGTATACAGTGGGTTAGCTGGGGAAGAGCTTAGGCTGGGGTCCGAGAAGTCTAGAGAGAGACGGGGAGCTCAGTGAGTGAAGACCTACAGCAAGAGACTATAAGATGTGAGAGAATATCTACAACGGGATACTGTGAGTTATGTATCCAGATCTCTATTGACTGTTGAAAGTTCAGTTGCAATAGGAGATAGCAGTTCTACAAAATACAGTTGTTGCATCCAGCTTAAAGGCCTCTACCTGTATAGCTGTCTATTACTATTTTTGGTCTGCGGAGTCTGCCAATTGCTTTTGCATCTGCCTAAGGGTGTCCTGGCTCTAACCCTCTTACCCAGTTCTTGTTAAGAGACAATAAATCTCTTTTGTTGCATTCAAAAAGTGACTGGCGCCCATGTGTTCAACTTGTATTACACCCACCATGCGCAGTGACTTGTACCCTGAAGAGGAATGTCAGCTGTCCCTGACCCCGGAGGTTGCCATCCGGCCTCAGGAGGTCGGGGCCCTCGCTACATACACAATTATAGAGAATACAATACAAGACTGACAAATATACCTATAGCAAGCAAAATGCTACCTACTTCCTAGCAAATAAGCAACCTATGGTCTGCAAAAAGAAAAAATACGCTTAAACGTTACTTAACTCAGGTTACAGATGGGTTCACAATCTCCCTAGGCAACGAGGACCCAGGCTTAATTTATAAACAATTGCTGGAAATCAGGCAAAAGCATCTTCGGGTATAGCTTCTTCTAGCTGGCACAGACCTTCCTTGGTGTTAAGTTATTATGGAGCCCTACTTTTCAGCTTATGCTTGACGACCTCTTATTTGGAAAGTTTACCATGCCCACAAGGGTGTGGCCCCTTTCACAATACTGAGTTTCAATTAGAAAACATTCTCCAATTCAACCTCAAGATGGCACTATGTTATTATACATGCCATAGGTCATATATATAGGTAGTCGAGCTATTGTTTGATCACAGTTACAAAACAATAGTCTGATCCAACTGTCAACTGAAATGCAACAATGGTATCTAAGTTCCTATTGTTTAAGGACAGCCCGTGTAATTGTTACCAAGGCATTTGTTTGAGAAGTATCCCGTCAAACAAAGTTGATGTCTATTTCTAAGTCAACCATATTCTTCTATATACAATAAGTCTGAGTATATTTTTGCCACCTTCTTTCCTTTTCTCTTTTCTCTTTTCCATACCTCTTCCTCCTCTTTCCATCTTCTCTCTCTCCCCTCCACTCCCTTTCTGTCCTCCTCTTCTCTTCCTTCCTTCTTATACAGCCATGGTTTGCATGTGAGCATGCCTCTTTAAGAATTCCTATTTGTAATTGTCATGGGCCGTACATAAGGATTCCTCTCTCTAGTGCCCCCTTCTCTATGAATAAGCCCATAAGGGTGAAACGTACCAGAGGTGGGTGAACAGCAGCATGCTAGTGTTTGTACTCTGAATAGTGTTTTTCAGCCAGTATTGTCATTGGTGTGCTCTGAGCAGGTCTCATGTATGATTGGATGAAAAATCAACAATAGTTTGACCCTTGAACACAAATGACCTATGGTATTTCTAGTACTGTGCTGCCAACTAGAGCTTTCAGTCAGAAATGCTTCCCTTGTGAAGACTGATAAAGAACCCAATTGGGACGGGCTATATACTGTATATCCCAAATAAAAGGCTTGCACCCAAACATGAAAGGAAGACTCTACCTTGGAACATCATTAAAGCTTCACTACAAGAGAAAAAATACTGCCAAGATCAAGAACCTGTTTTCTTGTGATTGCTTAATGCCTGGAGTCCTGTCTGCTAAGGAAATCTTGGTCCAGCTATAACATAAGCTAAGTGACTTTCAGCGTACTGTATACCTACTGCATACAGACAATGTTCATTCACTAGCAAAAGATAGAGTGCGTGTTTGTATGCATATTTTCTATCCCTCTGTATATATTGTAATATTTTCTTATTACTATGTGTAGTTTGTATATGCATCATTGCTGTTTAGTAAAAACACATTAACAGAATACTGGTTTCGTGACTTAACACACATTAACAGTTTGTATGCCAGGAATTCCAATCTGAACCTGTGTAAATAGTTCAAGATGATATGTTGAAGTAGTTATGGGGGGATCCAGAGAAAAGCCCTATAACATGATAGATAAGTTGTTATAATAAAGATTTAAATATGTTGATGCCTTGAAGATGGATATAAACCAGGGATATGCAATTAGCGAACCTCCAGATGTTGCAGAACTACAAATCCCATGAGGCATAGCAAGACTCTGACAGCCACAAGCATGACACCTAGAGGCAGAGGCATGATGGGACTTGTAGTTTTGCAACAGCTGGAGGTCCGCTAATTGCTTATCCCTGTTATAAACTTTTGTTACGTCCAAGCATGGGGTGGGGGATAGGGTGCTGCAGGGGATGCAATAATGAAGATAATGCAACTGATCTTTGTCAACAAGCTGAAGACAAATAAGACATGATAACATATGTCACTTTCTTCAAATGATGGTAAAAGAACATCGGGCTCTGACACTTCCAGCTGGGAAGATGAACTGCTTCTGCAGAGATATACGCTGTCATCCCTCAAAACATTTTTTCCAAAGTCATTCTGATTTTGCAGCATTAAAAGACAACATCACTTTTAAGTAAACTGTCTATTAGAGTCTATTACATCACTGCCCAGAAGGGTACTGCTCACAACTCACTGGTGGCTTTTGCGTCAGCTGCTGATTGGGCTATTGCGCTTTTCTATCGTCTCATTCTTCTAAGGGCTATTACCTGTCATAGAAAACCACAGCTTCCTCATCAAACGATCCTGCTTCAGGGAGTTCTTATGTATGGTTAATGGAGTCTGATGCTTTGCTACTTTGCCAGTTGCCAGGAGGCCTTAACCCCTAAGACAAGCCTGACATATTGCCATTTCGCTTTGGAGAAAAGAAAATATATTTACAATGTTAATAAGGAAAATACAGTAGCTAGCATGGTCTCATTGTGTCATACCTCATAAACTTATAATTTATTGTTGAATGCAGTTAGTATAAATAATAAAATGTATGCCTTTACCACTTGGAAAAAACTGTTGTTGTGACAGTCACTTGAATGTACCTTGTTAACCTACTCAGCATATCCTTAGGCACACATGTGCCCCTCTGTCTTTCTTTCACAGATTTCAATGAGTTGCACACGTTCTCTTGGGTAAGTTTGCATAGCAGCTCGGTTACATTGCTCTTGGTACAAAAGATTAGCACTTGGCTTTGAATGCACATTCATGGCTTCTACTTACTATAAGGTTTCTTTGTTAAGCTCAGCTCTGAGGAAGGGGTGCGCCCCCGAAATGCGTCAGATTTTACCCTGCATTGTGTTACGCATTTGTATCATGCAATGTTCCTAAACGGCTTATCAGTGATGCCAATTTGTAAGTATCCACTTGTAAACCATTTTAATTTTTATTAAATTGTCTATGGTAATGCACTAGATGTGCGCACCTTCCTTTTTTCTTGTTTTTACAGTTACTATCGAATTACCCCATCCGAGGAGGGCAGCAACCACCTGGTCTTTATTCATCAATTTCCCAGCTGCCAGTCACCGTGAAGGCCTTTTAGTTCTGGAAATGACTGTTTTTTCTTGTAAGTGCAAACTACCATGGCTGGGGTAATTTAACATTAGAAACATTAGGCCTATGTCATTGTCTATAGGCTACAGAGGCAACAAATCCGCTTTTCCCTAGTTATAGACCTCATCATCACTAGGAATACAATCATTTCCTTTACACATTTTCATAAATGACTAAAACAGATGAATACCAAAAAAACAAAAACATGTTCTGTAGAGCTAAGGGTTATTACTCTTTGTGTGTCGAGGACCATGTGTCTACAGGCTCCGGAGATGGAAATCTGGCCCTGGCTTTGCTTTACTAGCTATAAATTATTGAATGGTGCACATGACGTGTGTAATGAACTTCCTTCAACATTGTTTACCACCTTGAAGATTACAAGGAATACTAAACTCATTTTCAGGTTAAAGTGGAATTCGGGATTTACCCTAATGACTCTTAAAACTGCCCCCTACCCTCTCCTAACGCCTATGCTTACTAACCCGTGTAAGAAACATCTGCATAACTACATATTTTCCAGCCTAATCCAGTCTCTTCATGTGATCGCGCCTTAGTCTGTCAGTGGCGCTGCAGAAGAGTGGAGAGAACCCTCTAACAACAGCTAGTAAAGCCAGAAGTGGTGACGTCACCCATAAGCTTCAATGGCCCATCTGTTATCCATATTCCTTCCTCCCCCCCTGCAGCCACACTGGCTGCCATAGAGGAGTGAATCATGTGACTAGAATGAAGTGGGCTAAAAACCTGAAGGGGGAGCTGGAACTACTATCACAGTTAGAAATAGCTGGGAAACAGGGAAATGTAATCATAATGGGGGACTTCAATTATCCCGATATTGACTGGGCTGAGGGTACAGCTCACTCATTAAAGGCCCATCATTTCATGAATGTCTTACAGAACAACTTCATGTCCCAATTGTTGCATTCCCCAACTAGAAAGAATGCCCTGTTAGATCTATTAATTACAACGATCCAAGTCTAATCTCAGATGTGGTGATACGCGACAACTTGGGATCTAGCGATCATAGGATGATTGCGTTTAACGTAAATGACAGGAAAAGGAGGCATGAGAGTAACAAAAAAACACTACTTTTAGGCGAGCCAATTTTCCTGAATTGCGGTCATTGCTACATGACATAAATTGGGACCAAATCCTAGAAGCATTGAACGCAGAAGAGAAATGGGAATGCTTTAGGAGCATATTAAACAAAGGTATCACACAGTGCATTCCAATGGGCAATAGATATAGAAGAATGAAGAATAAACCTGGGCGGCTAAACTGTAATGTAAAAACCTCATTAAGTAGAAAACTATGGCCTTTAAAAAATATAAAGGGAATGGGTCACCATTAGTATTCCAACACTACAAGGAACTTTTTTAGATATATTAACAGTAAAAAGGCAAAACCAGAGCACATTGCACACATAAAAGATGAGGATGGGAGGATGCTTACAGACGACACAAAGAAGGCAACTGTACTAAATGCCTTCTTCTCCTCAGTTTTTATGCAGGAAAAACAAGGGTTTACCGACCGCAACTGTACTGTTAGTGACACAACACCGGACATACCCTTGTGGCTAACAGAGGCCGGAGTCAAGGAAAGACTTAATAAACTTAACATAAATAAATCGCCGGGAGTCGCAGAGAAAAGGCAATGTGGTACCAATATTCATAGAAGTGCAGAGACATATTCCTGGGAATTATAGGCCAGTCAGCCTAACATCAACATTGGGTAAATTATTGGAGGGGATGATTAGGGACTATATCCAAAGATTTACAAAGGAAAAGAATATCATTAGCAGTAATCAGCATGGGTTTTACGAAAGGTCGTTCCTGCCAGACCAATCTGCTAACATTCTATGAGGAAGTGAGCTGCCATCTAGATAAGGGGAGGCTTGTGGATGTGCTGTATTTGGAATTTGCAACAGCATTTGATACAGTCCCCCATAAGCGCTTAATATACAAGCTAAGATCTGCAGGCATGGACAATAATTTGTACTTGGGTAAAAAACTGGTTACAGGGATGTGTCCAAAGGGTGGTGATAAATAACATCTACTCAAACTGGTCTAGAGTGGGGAGTGGAGTACCCCAAGGATCTGTCTTGTGACCAATTCTATGCAATTTATTTATAAATTATACAGAGTATGGGATAAAGAGCTCAGTCTCAGTTTTTGCGGATGACACAAAGATAAGCAGAGCAATAAACTCACATCAGGACATAGAAATTTTACAGAATGACCTAAATAAAACAATGGAGTGGGCAGACAAATGGCAAGGAGAAATGTAAAGTACTGCATTTGGGGGCAAAAAACATAAATGCAAACTATTGACTAGATTAAAAACCTCTGGGAGAATCAAGGATGGAGAAGGATCTGGGGTCCTAATAGATGACAGATTGAGCAATAGCATGCAATGCCAAGCTGCAGCTACCAAAGCAGGCAGAATATTAGCATGCATAAAGAAAGGGATATACTCCAGGGATAAAACTATAATTCTGCCACTTTAAAAAACCCTGGTTAGGCCACATCTGGAGTATTCTGTACAGTTCTGGGCACCAGTCCTCAGAAGGTATGTCCTAGAGCTTGAGAGAGTCCAAAGAAGGGCAGCAGAATTAATAAGGGGACTGGAGGACCTCAATTAGGAGGAACGACTGCAAACACTAAATTTATTCTCACTGGAGATGTGACGCTTGAGGGGGGACATGATAGCGATCTACAAATACCTCAATGGGGATCCCAGCATAGCAAAAAAAAAAAAATATTCAGTCGTAGGGAGTGTAAGAGGACACGGGGTCACGCAATGAGACTGGAGGAGAAGCAGTTTAACTTTAAGTTGCGCAGGGGGTTTGTGATAGACAATATTATAGACTCACCCAGGACAGTGGCTTTTGGAGAGGACTGAAGGCTAGCCTCTTGCCTACTGATTATGGGCCCTGGATTTTTGGGGAACACTACTCTTTGTGAGGTGTATTCCTGGGGACCCTTGGAGTAATGTTACTTTGGATTCAAGTCCATGTCTCCCCAAGACACACAGACTCTGGGAACCATGTATAAGGCCTAACTGTGTCACTACCAACAGTGACTGTTTCACACTGTGGAACTCAAAGCAGATGGTGATGTCATCAACTCAAGCCATCTGTCTGGGGTTGCCTTCTATAATGTGTTTATTTTAAATAGGGCTAATGTGGCTCCTAAGGGTATTTCACCCATTGTTATGTGTGCTAATTAACTCACCTATTGTCTGTCTGCTAGCAAACCTTGTGGGCAGTGTTTATACTTGTAATGCTGTGTCCTTTTCTATTTCCTCTTTTAGGGGCCGAAAAGACTAGGAACCTAGGCTGGTTTAAATGACTAGTTAATTATGTTTCTGGTTACAGTTGTATTGTTAGTGTAATATAATCAGGAGTCAAGTGTATAAAAGCCTGTATACTTGTTCAAATAAACAGTTCTTATTCTGGTGTACTCCAAAGCTGGTGTGGCCTAGTTATTGGGGTAAATATAGCCAGAATTGTGGGTCTCATGTTCCAGAACTTGGGAAGCAGCTTCTTGTTGGAGATAATTAACAGGGTGTCCGGATTCTGTCACAGAGTTCTTCACTGTCGGGGCAATAAGGATGTGGAACTCTCTCCCACAATTGGTGGTGGCTGCGGGGAGTATAGATATTTCTAAAGGACTCTTGGATGTATATCTATATCTTAACCCCTGCAGATTCACGCTATTGCCAAAGTACGGCTCCAGCGCGGTTCTGAAATGCCGGGACGACATCCATGGACGTCGTCCCCTGTGCACGCTCCCGGCGCGCCCCCTGCGCAAGCGTGCCCGTGGATCGGGCAGACTCGATGTCTGCTTGAGACCCACGATCGCCTGACAGAGCTGCAGAACGGGGAACCGCCGATGTAAACACGGCGGTTCTCTGTTCTGTAACAGGGGACATGACAGATCTACTGATCCCTGTCACTGGGATCAGTGAGATCTGTTATGTCTCGGCCAGCCCCACCCCCCCACAGTTAGAACACACCCAGGGAACATTGTTAACCCCTTCACAGCCCCCTGCAGGTTAACCCCTTTACTGCCAATGACATTTACACAGTAATCAGTGGATATTTAAATTTCTCATCGCTGTATAAATGTCATTGGTCCCAAAAATTTGTAAAAAATGTCCGACATTTCTGCTGCAATATCGCAGTCCCGATAAAAATCGCAGATCGCCGCCATTACTAGTAAAAAAAATAAAAATAATAAAAACGCCATAAATCAATTCCCATAGTTTGCAGAAGCGATAACTTTTGCGCAAACCAATCAATATACGCCGATTGCGATTTTTTTTTTACCAAAAATATGTAGAAGAATATATATTGGCCAAAACTGATGAATAATTTTTTTAATGGATTTGTACTTTAGCAAAAAGTAAACAATATTGTTCTTTTTTGCAAAATTGTCGCTCATTTTTTGTTTATAGCGGTGATTAGAAATGACGCAGAGGTGATAAAATACCACCAAAAGAAAGCTCTATTTGTGGGAAAAAAAGGATGCAAATTTTATTTGGGTACAACGTCGCACGACCGCGCAATTGGCATTCAAAATGCGACAGCGCTGAAAGCCAAAAATTGGTCTGGGCAGGAGGGGGGTTTAAGTGCCCAGTAAAGAAGTGGTTAAAGAACACAACATACAGGGTATGGGAAATAATCATAGACACTGACACACGTATACCTACACAGGTTGAACTGGATGGACTATTGTCTTTTTTAAGCCTTATACAGATCTTTGTTACACAGGTTAGGAAGCAGGGTGTTAGGAGGGGGTAGGTGACAGTTTTATAAGTAGTTAAGGTGCAGCCGAGAATTCCACTTTAGGTACTAGCTCTATGAAGACTAACTTTTGCATCAGCGTAAACACATGTATGGACAGAAGGCATATTCCCTGAATATGGAAATTGTGCATTCACAGGAATACGCCATAGGCACATGCACATATTTACACTGATGCATGAAAACATTGCCATTTTCTCAACTACAGAAAGGTAAAGCCATTCACTTCTATGGCCAGCTTGATGCACCACTTGTAGCTCCCTGGGCACAGGAAAACGCTTGAATTTTAACCTCTTCAGATCCGCGCTATAGCCGATTGACGTCCGCCCATTTGTGCACTCCCTGCGCACCCTCACAGCCGCCGATGGCACGCTCTCGCGCCTGCCGCACGCTGTGTGAGCGTGCCCACTGGTCAAGCAGACTTGATGTCCACCAGAGACCCTCGATCGTCTAACAGAGAGCCAGAACGAGGAACTGCCGATGTAAACACAGCGGTTTCCCATTCTGTGAGGGGGGACATGACAGATCTACTGATCCCTGTGATCGGGATCAGTTAGATCTGTTATGTCCCTGCCAGCCCAGCCCCCACACAGTTAGAACACACAGGGAACACATTTAACCCTTTGATTGCCCCCTTAGTTTTAACCCCGTCTCTGCCAGTGACATTTATAAAGTAATCAATGGCTATTTTTAGATCTGATCGCTGTATAAATGTCATTGGTCCCAAAAAAGTGTCAAAAATGTCCGGCAGATCGCCGCCATTACTAGTAAAAATAAAATAATAATAGAAATGCCATAAATCCATTCCCATAGTTTGTAGACGCTATAACTTTTGTGCAACCCAATCAATATACGCCTATTGCGTTTTTTTTGTTACCAAAAGTATGTAGAAGAATACATATTGGCCTAAACTGATGAATACATTTTTTTTTTTTTTGGACATTCATAGCATTTATAGCAAAAAATAAAAACTATTATTCTTTTTTCAAAATTATCGCTATTTTTTTGTTTATAGCGCAATAAATAAAAACCGCAGAGGTGATCAAATATCACCAAAAGAAAGCTCTATTTGTGTGAAAAAAAGGGAGTCAATTTTGTTCTGGTACAATGTCGCATGACCGCTCAATTGTCATTAAAAGAGTGACAGCGCTGAAAACTGAAAATTGGCCTGGGCAGGAGGGGGGTTTAAGTGCCCAGTAAGCAAGTGGTTAAACTAGGCATATTTTTAAGCCTGCAAATCAGCCATTCTCAACCAGGGTTCAGTGGAACCCTGGGGTTCCTCCAGAGGTTGCTATGGGTTCCTTGAGCTGTGGCTTTTGAACCACCTGTTTGATGATGCCTACAGAGTTCAATGTTCAGCACCACTTAGCAAAGCCAGCACCATGACACCAAATATTTTTTTAGCTGTCTTTAAGGGTGGACATTCTTCCTATTGACCACCAGTATAAGGGGCATTGTTCCTATTGAGCCCTGATGAGTTGGTTTTAGTAAGGGTTCCTCGTGATATGGAAATTATTTTTGGGGTTCCTCTAGGGTTAAAAGGTTAAGAAAGCCTGCTCCAAATGTAAATGTAAATAGTAAAGCTTTAAAAAAATCTAGGCAACAAGTAAAATTAATTAGTGAACAAGAAGGCTATTCAGCAAACATTGCAGCTGTGCTAAAGTCAGTTTGCCTTAAAGCTGGATGATGGTTATAATACATAGTATGCAATAGCCCTAACCTGGCACAGCAAGGATTAAATGCTTGTTTATGCAATGTGGTGAGGAATAAGCAGAAATACCTTATTCCTCAATGTCCTCTGCTTCCTTACATACAATGCAGGACCTCGCAGTCAACTAAAAGAAGTAGCTTTGTGGGACTGGAGGAATATGTTAGTTTATTCTTTACCCCTAAACTAAATAAGCATTTACACCTTGCTCTTCTAGGGGGGTGGTGCCAATACATTTCAGCTTTAATCTCTGCAATCTATTGGAGCTAGAAACCAGTGACCACCTCACAGGGTCCCTGAGAGTATACTCCCTGAAGCCTGTTTTATTTATCTTCCAGTTTTATTATATACAGTTGTACTGTAGTGTATGAAAATATTTATTCATATGGACCTATTCAACAATCAGTCAAAAATCTGTTTACTTACATCAGATTAGTGGAAAAAATAAAGCTGAATTGGTTGGCATTGGTTACCAGCCTTTGTACATTGCTCTTTGCCTTATTAAATAATCCCAGTAGGTAGTGTGATATTTACCATTTCTTTTTTCATTTCTTGTAATTTCTGCTTATTAGATCAGGGACCCCCTCACTGTAAAAATCACTGCATACTAGTAGTGGAAAAATGTACCTGTAAGGAAAATGTTTGAATAAATACTTTTCTAACCACTGTCTTCCATGTTGTAGGACATAATGTGACTATCATTTTGAGGAGACTCCTGAGGAAGGAGGAGTGCACTGAATCTCGCAAGCAAGATAATCCAGCCAAGTGCAGGAGCATCTTCTTGGGAGATTTGATCTTCATTGTTAACAGGATCTTAAGGAAGGATAGTAATGCCAGCCTAGCCTAGGCACTGCAGGCAGAAGACAGGGTAAGGTGAATGTATATTCCAATTTTTTCACCACTTTTATGCAGCAATATTTAAGGGTGGGATGCCCGGAGGGCTAGATCTTATAAGCTGATACTGCATTTTACTGCAAAATCAGCTTTAATTCTTAATAGGATATCTCTTGCTGATTACAAACCCATTACCTAACTGGGTGCAGCACCCTTTAGTGTGTGCTACTAGAGCAGGTAAATGTATTTTCTGGCCAGGGATAAACCCTGAGTCACTAAATGTGGGTCAGGGTTACTAGAGGCCAGGGCTGACTCATCCTGGAAGCTCTCTGGTGCCTCTCCCTGTTTCTGGGACATCAGAGAATGTTCTAGGATTGGGGGGCGGAGGTGAGGAGAAGCTGCCAAGAATATTTAGGGGCCTTTAGCCAATCCACAGGTTGGGGGCCTGGCAGGGAGCAAAAGAAGCCTTTAAATAGACATGAACCAAGCCAGCAAGAGAGTTGGGTGGAAGATGGAGAAACAGTGCTGAGGAGAGGCTGTGGGTTGCCCTTGAAGGACCCCTTACCTGGAGGGGGGGAGTTGCCTTGGGCTGGAGCTTGGGAAAACTGGCCTGGAAGGATCCCACCACAGAAGGCAGTTGGGGGGATTCATGTCGGAGAGTCCTTGTCTGTGATGGGCCTTTGTTGAATTAGCTAAAACTGCTAGTTACACCAGGAGTGAGCAGCAGTTGCCGTACAAGGGAACCAAGTTTCTGCAGGAGGAAGATCCATGTGAATAGGGAGGAAATTGTCCCTTTGTCTGTGTTCTGGACATCCCAGTTATCATACCCTAATACAGGGGTAGGCAACCTGTGGTTCTCCAGCTGTTGTGGAGCTACATTTCCCATGAGGCATTGCAAGGCTGGCAGTTACAATTCCTCCCAAAGGCATGATGGGACTTGTAGTTCTGCAACAGCTGGAGGGCCGCAGGTTACCTACCCCTGCCCTAATAAAACAACAAAAACAATCCAAGGACTGACTTCTATGTCTGAATGAATGAAGGAAATGTTAAGTGACTGGCTGTGCAGCAGTGGGGAACCCTAACTACAGTAACTCCTATGGGGGTAGTGCTACATGAACAATTAAAATGTCAATATATTAAGAATATATAACATAGTAGTAATACACAGTAGTAACTTACTGAAAGCACAATTCTCCATGTTTGTTTAAAGGTAAACATGAACTAAATGCAGTGAGTGAAGGCTATCTGTTCGTTACCAATTTTATCCAGCAAATATTGTAAGTGTGCTCAAAGCAGAGAGTTAACATGACCTGAGCTCAGGATTATGAATGTGAGAACCAAGAAAGAACAGTAGGTATATTTTTTCTCCTGAATCACAAACACGTGAGCTCATATCACCAGGTTAGTAAAGAATGCAAGTGCAGAGGACTGTTTCACTACAGTAAGACCTGGATGAACTGAAGTACAGAGCAGGTAGGTCAAACTATCTTTGCCCATGTCCAAATATTGGAGTTCACTTTTTTTAGGCTGAAAAAATATACAGGTCCACATTCAAATTTTCTTTTAATTGAAAATAAATATCTCCAATAAACTTTACAATAATTGACACGAACACCTCTTTTTGTTTTTACCACACATATGAATTCTAGGTAAAAATGTTAAAATGTATAGGTTTATACTAAGGATTCACTGGCAGCCTGGGTGATCATTTTGATTTGCTGTGGATCAATAGCATTAGAACTTGTGAAAAAAAGGTGGACTGGAGTTCACTAGAGAGTAGTCTAGTTTAAACTTGGTAACAAACTAAATAACTGATAAAGAAAGTGATATTAAACACACACGGTTTAAATTTACATTGTCTCTTCTATTTCTGTATGTGGATGATGACACTGTAATTATTTTAATTTAAAAAACATCTAAGTACCTTTTTCCTAATCGATATACAGCTATCACATGACCCAGATCATTCCCGCCCTGTCTGCAGGGAAACATAAGCAGGAGGAGCTTCTAGTCCTCTGCTGTTGGTCACATGTTCAAAATGTAAAAAAAAAACAGCCTTTGGAATACAGAGTAAAAATAATTAATATCACTAAACTGTTTTAAATTGGCAAACAAATATATATTTTAAATGAAATCTTTATTATTTTATGGAAATAACATGGTGTGGGTGGATTTCTGCCAGTCACAGGCTGTGTCACACCCCTCCAGCCTGTGTCTTAGAATATGAGGGAGGTGAAGCCTCATTAATCTACAAGTCCAGCCCCCATTGTGTTTAGCTAGGTAATGGGCATGGAGGAGGAGGGAGGGAGTGGGCTGTCACGCCCACATGGTTGACTCTATAGTCACACGGGCTGCTCAGATGTCATAGGGAGGAAACTCACTGAAAACTGAGCATGTGCAGAGTTACCACCACAGCTGCAATTTCCCTAGCTTTATTGGGAACATGAACAGAAGGTAGAGACAGAGAGCAGCAGGATCAATCAGTTTTTTTTCCAGAATACAGAAAACAAATCTCATAGTGTTTGAGAGAGTATGAACAGCACGTAATACACCATTTATTGATTGTTTTTTATGATGAGGGTATAGTGACACTTCAAAGTGGATGTAAACCCATTCTGTACCCTTGTACCTACAGGTATGATAAGGCTTACCTCTTAGGTACTATGAATATCTTCACACTTCATGCAGCCGGTGATGTCACCAGCGTATGCGCTCTGAAGGGATGGTATACCTGTGCCATCCCTTCAGAGCTCCGTGCCACGTTCCGTGACTCCCATGCACAAGAGTAACGCCATCGTGGGGCGGCCAATCAGATGGCCGTGAACCCGGAAGGAAGACCGGGTGAAGATGGAAGCGTCTGTCAGAGCTCACAGCATAATGGTGCAGGGCTTCATTATAAGGTAAGTATTTCAAAACGTGCTAGTATATGATGCATACAAGCACATTATGCCTTTACTTTGCAGGTTTTTCAAAAAAAAGTAAACTTTGGTGTGGTTTACTTCCTTTTTAAAGCCCAATTAAACTTAGTGCATCAAAACAAAAGGTGTTCAGTGTCTCGCAGTTAGTTTTCTTTCTAAAGCAGAAAACGAACAAGCAGAAATGTCTGTGCCCTACCGAGTGAATCCTATAGTCCTGCAATCGGGAAAGCCCATACTCCCTGTTCATTGGAGAGCTCTGATTCTGACTCAGCAGGTGGTGTACCTGTGATATTAGTGCTTCCCTGTAAAAAAAAAAAAAAAAGGTCCCACTCTGCAGCTGCTGTCAAGGGGTAGGCTTCTCTACTCAGGCTGTAGCTGTTTTAGAAAGAAAACAAAAGGTAAGACGTTGTTTTGATGCACCTAGAATGAATTTGGATGATTTAAACAGAGAGATTATTTAGGCTTTAAGTCAACTGTTACATTTTGTTACTATTTACAGAATATTTGACAAAGAAATAGAATAGATGTTGCTGGAATTCGGACGCACTGGCTCTTAGTTCTTATTTGGAATCACGTGTGTTTTATTAGTAGTTGTACAAAACACTCCAATAGTTCACGCTGCACAACATAGAGACAAGGGACAGAGAGGTGGAGACATAAAACCCAGCAGCATGCAGAGCCACAGCACTATTGTTGGGGCAAGAGTCCTTACAGGAGCACTCAATGCATATCACTGCTCTCCTCCTCCTGGCGAGGGAGCAGTGCTGAATAAGACACTCATCTGTCATCATAATCACTCATTCACATACAAACATACATCGGATGAATTTAGTTGAGCTCATCTAGAATTTGAGAAAGTAAACCTATGCTATGTTATCCAGTCAAGTCTGGACATCAATGTTTGACAAACTGTCCATAAATGTTAGATGAGTAATTTCTTCCTCCCCCTGCTACACTTCATATTATTGTCCCATATGCTTGGTTTCTTCCACCATTGTTCACTGCTTGGTAAAATGATGACCGGAGGTCACTGACTTTGGTTTATATAACTTGTATAGAAGAAAGACAGGCTTGCAGCGATTTAGCAGATGTTGCACTGATGGGACTTGCGAAATGAAAAACAGGTTGCAGCTGTCTTCGTGAATCTATAGCAATCCATTTACATAACTGTGGAAGTATTAGCTTTTAAACATTTAACATTAAATACATCTTTTCAGAATAGTTCATGTCATTCTTGTTCCTTTTTTAAAACCTTGAGAAAACTTCTGGAACGCATAAAACAGTCCTGTCTCCCTAGTGAAATTCTGTGTTGCAAGTCGAGTGTTAAGGATAATGTGTCCATAGATAAGTCAACTTTGTTTAAATTATCTTCTGCGTCCACTTACTGACAAGTGGTGACACATAATTAATTACATACATGCACACAGATGGTTCACCTTACTCCTGTGTAGTATTTGCCCCAGGTGTAGTCCCTAAGCCCCCGTCATTTGCCAAGATACCAAATTAAAGGAACATCGAGTTATCCATGATTTCCAAGATGAAATGTCTGATACCCAGAAAGTATGAGAAGGTTCTGCAGATCAAAAAATAAGTCCTCATTTCTAGCTCCCTACAATGGAAGCTTTAGTATTTGCTCGAATTGAAAGGAAGGAAAAATTGTTAACCTCTCCTTTGCTAGATGAGTAACTAGCAACATTGTATGTACTAGCAATCTCTAACAGAAAAGTGGTTAAGGTGCACAAGAAGTTAACAGTTAGGAACAGGTACATGGAGTCTTGCAGGATAAGGTTTACTGGAGCAATGCTCTGAAAAATTCTGTCAAGGAGAGGGTTCATGAAAATTTTCTTTGCAGGTCTAATTCCTCAATCAGGGTAGATGATGAAACCAGAGAAAGTGCTGTATTTATTAGTGTTCCCACCATGCACTTTGCCTCCATCCAGCTTTACATATACCTCATCCCCCACATCCAGATGCAATATGACACTGTTACTGGCGTAGTCATAGTTCTGATCTGCATCCTGAGCAATGGCGCTAGCTCGAACCTGTAAGGGTGAAAAGAACAAAAACTGTCAAAAAATTGAAACATAAGACATCAATCTGAAGATATTCACTAATAAGAAATGCGTTGAAAACAAATTATCTTGTTATTATCACGGTAGAAGTAAACCAGTCTGGGAACACTAAAGGCAGGCTGTGGACATCTCAGTTATTAAGGGGCCTTTTTTTTTTTTTTATAAATTATTTTTATTGGTTTTATATAAGACAACAACACATAATACAAACTTGAGGGGCCAAGCCTGGCTCCCCCTGGGATCACGCAAGATCACCTGCTAACTAGACATAAGGCTCCTAGCTAGGCATGATGCAACCAAACAAATCATCAAACACCCCCCACTCATTCTCCCCCGTCCAGTCGAGCGACCTTCACCCACACCCTTCGGATAAGAAAAACATTTTCCACCAAGCTGACGTTCCATCTAAGCTGAAAGGAGGCTTGGTTGGGTAGCCATTTCTCTCCACCCGTAGGTAGAGGTTTAGTCCAGCCTGCATTGTCATCCAAGTGCTTTACTCCATATCACCCCCTGTCCCTACTGCACATGAGAATAGCATGGCTTCAGCCCTCAGCTTGCTGAGTTAGGTGAGTCATACCAGGCTCTCCACACCTTGTCAAATTTTTTCCCACAACCCCTAGCTATATATGTTGATTTGTAATATGGCATTACTTTGTTGATCAACCTCTTCCACTGTACCATTCCCGGGGGTGTGGCTTTTTTCCAGTGAAGAAGGATAACCTTTTTACCGTAGTACAGCAAGATGGTGAGAAGTGTTCTGTGGGCCCTGGAGGGCACTATATCATCCACCAATCCCAAGAGACACACCCAAATTGTCATGGGGATAGGGACCATTAAGACTTCGGCAATGCAAGCAGTTACCGCCTCCCAGAAAGTATGGATCTGACTACATTCCCAGAAGATATGATATGTCACCGCAGGGCTGTAGGAGCACCGCCAACACCCTGAGGAGACCGATGGAAATATACGTGCAAGCCTAGCTGGAGTGTAGTAGGAGCGCTGTAAGAATTTGAATTGTATTAGCTTGTCTCTAGCAGAGACCAGGTGCTTGAATGGTTTGTCCCAGAGGTCATCCCAATCCTCCCCCTGAATTCCCGGTACTTCTGCCTCCCATTGCTCTTTGCATTTCGCAATCGCTTTTGGAGTGGTTTTAAATAACTCCTGATAAGAGACTGACAGTACCTTGGGCAACTCCTGCTCCAGAAGAATAGTCTCTAAGGAAGAGGGTATTGACTCCACCTTTTGTATCCTGAATTGGCTCTGGAAAGCGTGCCTAAGCTGCAGGAATCTAAACAAGTGACCATTAGGAAGCTCATGCTTATTTAACTGATCAAATGTCAATAGGTCTCTTAAATTAGTTATGTCCCCCACGGTCTTGACCCCCCCCAACCGCCCACACCAGGGCTGGACTGGGACAAAAATTTGGCCCTGGATTTCATCCAGACCGGCCCACTTTAATTTTGCAAACGCGCACAAATACAGTACATAAACTATATGCAATTGCGCAAAAAAACATAAATAGCATAACATAAAGAGTCCTCACACATCTTTTATTATTTCACTTATTCTCCTCTGTATTTTTCTCCTCATTCTCACGTCCCTACATGAAGTGGGAGGGCTAACGTCGTGCAGGCACGTTGCTACAGCCTAATTGGCTGGAATTTCAGAAACTGGCATTGCTGCAAACCAATTGCTGCCTTTCAGCAATGCAGCGGCGCTGAGGCTGAGCCGGGTTGCGCACTGAAGTGAGGTGATGGGCAGTGAGGATGACAGGCCCTCCCATACCGGCTGGCCAGACAGAGTCCCTTACATCTGGGTCCCCAGAGAGCCCCTCTTTACATCAGGGTCCCCAGAGAGCCCCCCCTTACATCAGAGTTCCCAGAAAGCCCCTCTTTACATCAGGGTCCCCAGAGAGCCCCTCTTTACATCAGGGTCCCCAGAGAGCCCCTCTTTACATCAGGGTCCCCAGAGAGCTCCCCCTTTACATCAGGGTCCCCAGAGAGCTCCCCTTTACATCAAGGTCCTCAGAGAGCTCCCCCTTTACATCAGAGTTCCCAGAGAGCCCCCCTTTCATCAGGGTCCCCAGAGAGCTCCCCGTTTACATCAGGGTCCCCAGAGTGCTCCCCCTTAACATCAACTAAAGTAGTGTTCCACATGTCAGTGAAGTCATAGTGGTGGCTGCCTCATCCCTGTATACTCAAGTAGCAAGAAAGTTATCCCCTTAGTGGGACTTTACATAGGCAGCAGATCACCACAAAAAGTCAAAATTATATCAATTTGTGCTTCCTGGCGTGGAAACACAGATCCTAAACACAAGATCTGGGATGGACGGTTATCTTCCCTCTCGGGTCGCATGGTGACCGGTGGTAGATCCCCCCGACCACCAAAATAGATATACACCTATCTTAATCACTAATCGACAATCAATACTAAAACAGCGGCGCAATATGCTCCATCTGAGATAGACAGACTCTCAGGGGCTAAAACAACTAATATTCGGGACCAAACGGACCCAGCAACGTATGACGTATAGCCTATATCTGATAAACGCATGTTCTTCGAAATGGATCCAAAGCCATATACCTAACCACATTAAAAACAAACGAGTGATCCCGTTGAAAATCTTCCCTGAGGAAGGGTCTATCTGGGACCCGAAACGTTTACGTTGGAGGATTCTGGGACATTATAACATCACCTCCCTCGTCCTGATCAACGGACTATCTCGCAACACCTTTTAAGATATGTACATTTATTTGTATATGGTGAATTCTATGATACACCCCTCACAGTATTGTGATCCGCTCTTTGTATTTGTGATTTAACTATATGTCACACAGGGTCCATGTTACACAAAAGAACCCTAATTTTTAAATAAAAATACTTTTTGATATAATTTTGACTTTTTGTGGTGATCTGCTGCCTGTAAAGTCCCACTAAGGGGGATAACTTTCTTGCTACCCCCTTAACATCAAGGTCCTCAGAGAGCTTCCCCTTTACATCAGGTTTCCCAGAGAGCCCCCCTTTCATCAGGGTCCCCAGAGAGCCCCCCTTACATCAGGTTTCTCGCCTAGTGTTATGACACTCCCCACATAGTATCTTAAGTGGTATATGTTTATTTACATGTATAGAATTTTCCACAACGCTCTATCAGGCAACTAGTCCTGCTCCCTCCACT
>BLSH010313149.1:17919-30910 GCA_018402905.1 Glandirana rugosa
CCCTACTAATTTGTCTTAGATATATATATATATATATATATATATATATATATATATATATATATATAAATTAATTAATTAATAATGGGGGAGGGGTAAAAAATTGATTGGAAATGGAAAATTGAAATATTTCCGCCCGAGCTGTAGTGGCTGGGCTGTGCTTTAAGTTGTTGGAATTTTGAATATATAAGAGAAAATATTAAGTGATATTATAAGTTATGAAGTTATTGTGAATTATTATTAAGCCAATAATAAAGCCGCGGCCTATTATTTATCCAAAAAAGAAAAAAAAATTTGTTGGTTGTATGTTATTTATATATTAATAAGCAATAATGCCTTTGATCCCATACGTTTTGTTCTTTGCTCCGAAAACATATTTCTAGTAGGATCTAGATTCTGTTTAATCATCCCAATTTAAGCCCCCCCCCCCCCCCACTGTTACACACAACCCAGCCAAGACCATTATTTGTCACAACATGCTACATGTGCCACAGGACTTACAAAAGAAAAGTTGTCAGCAGTGTACCACAACCTAAAATATTTGCATCAAACCAAAAAACAAACAACAAAAAAAGAACAGACTTTGTTGGTACCAGGGAAAGTTTTTTGTCATTTAAAAATCGTAGTTTCCCTGGTACCAGTAAAGTCCATTTTTATTTTCTTGGTTTTGTGCCAAAGGACTTGATTTTCGGCTCCATCCCAGGGTTCCCCGGGTTCTTCATAATCCTAGTCATGCCGATGCTTTGTCTCACTGCTTTGATTTTTCATTGTAAAGCTGAGTAGCAGGCATTGTTAATATTTGCGTATAGTTTATATGATTTAGAAATCAAATCTTTTTGTTTCTAATAGGAGTTTCTGTCATATTTCAGGTTGTCAGTAAAAATGTGGTCTGTTAGTAAATTTTCTATGTTTTGTTAGTGAAAAAAGTAATTGGGAGTTGGCAACCCTGCAGTGCATTCACCAATCTTTGAGGTGGTCTTAAGGGGACAGGTAAAGTAAGGTGGCATTCTGAGGGAGACATCTGATGTAAGGGGGACTATGATAGAGGCACCTGATATAAGGGGGCACAGGTTCTGTTTATTCATCCCAGTCTAATGACAGCCTAATACAAGCTTTACCTGTTGACTCCTGCACCACCTCTGCACTGCTTTACTTCCAGGTCCTAATTCATGGTACAGAAACTGAATGAACAGGGATTACTGCATCCGTGACAGTCAGTGACTCACACCTAGTGTTAACATTATGGCCCCTGACTTTTTTTTACTGCACCCTCAGATCAGATCTGGCCCTGTTCCCTCTCCTGCCAGCTGCTGCGGGTACAGAGGGATGTGTCAGGATGAAGAATGGAGGAAGGGACCAGTAAATATGTAATTTACCGGCCCCTTCCTTTTTTAAAACAATAGTTTTTATTAAAGTTTTCAGTAATTGATAATAAGCATGTTGGCAGTTATGATCAAGAGCACCAAGCATATTCTCCAGCAGGAGAAAAGGCAACATATTATGTACTGATTACATGCGAGAATTAAGCACTTCAGTGCACTTTCAGGTAGTTAGAAACCTTTTGAGACGAATAAGAGGAGGAGATCGCCGTCTGCCACTCCTGGCACCCCACACGGAACATACTGTGCCTGGAGTAGAAGACAGAACCTACCCCCTCTGGTCTGAAGACATCAGATAACTATTGTAAACCATGTAACATACCAAGGGGACAAAAAGGGGAAGATTCAGTACCTTGCCCTTATCATAAAGTATACCAGAGGTGGGTATTTAGCAGTTGATTGAGTCCATCTTGAGAATGGAAGCAAAATATAATTTACATTCAGGGTAAGGCACTAGGGGATAAGGAGTGCGATACAGTCCAGAGGATGTACAGAGCTTGAAGAACCATAGCGGGAAGATAAACCGGGTATGTATACATATGTCAAACATTAAAACATTTACCTGAGGCCCAGGGAGACCAGTTATGGTCAAATTTGTCTCTTGAGAGAGAATTGATGGCTAGTAGCTTTTCGAATTAATAACTTAGATTCACTTGCTGGATAGCATCAGACAGGTTGGTGTCTCCAGGGATCGCCAATTTCTGAGTATGGTGTTACGGGCTGCAAGGAATATATGGGTGACCATGGGCCTGAAGGGGCATGGGTAAGAGTCGATCCGAAGGTTTAATAATGCCAGTCGTGAATCTGGAGGAGTAATAATCCCGGTGGTAGAGGAGATTAGGTGGAAAATTTTCCTTCAGAAGCTGGAGACACTTGGACATTCCCATAGGGTATGTATTAGGGTTCCCACCTGTCCACATTCCCGCCAACAATTTGGGGAATGAGTTGGTGTGATTCGGGAGAGTTTGTATGGAGTGTAGTGCCGCCTGTGTAATATTTTTAGCTGCATTTCCCAGTGCGCAGTGCACTTGGAGTTTTTTAGGGTAGAGAGGAAGGCTGCACGCCATTCCTTGAGGGGATACTTCTTGCCCAATTCTTTTTCCCATTTTTGAATAGATGGGGTTTTTTGGAGCAGGGTTTTGTCATGGAGGGAGTTGTATACTAAGGAGATGCCCTTTTGCCTTGGAGGACTGGAGATTAGGAAGTTCCATATGTCTGTATGGACTTTGAGGGATGGCAGTGGGTTCTTAGTTAGGAAGTACTGGATTCGTAGGCAGGTAAACTTGGTGTCCACCGGCAGGTGGAACTCCTTTTGGAGCTGCTGCCAGGATTTGGGGCTGGATTGTGAGATAAAGTGTTGTATTTTCGCTATGCCAAATTGGAGGAGAGGTTTGGTGTATAGAAAGGGGATTATCGAAGAGAGGAGGTAGATAGGGAGATGGGGGGGCAATTCGGAGATATCCCACTTCCTCCAGGTATCGAATATGAGAAGTGCCGTTAGGTCATGGGTTCTGGACAGTGCCTTCTCTATATCGACCCAAAGGAGGCAATCTAGATTGGTGAACCAGTATTTTAATTGATCAGTTATTGCTGCACGGTGATAATCCTGGATGTCCACCAATCCCATTCCTCCTGCTAGTCTATGTTTTAGGAGACTTGTTCGGGCTCACCTCGGTTTTTTGTCTTTCCAGACAAATTTTGCTAGCACTGCGGAGAGGGATTTAATAAGGGTTGGAGGGGTATGGATGGGGAGGACCCTGAACATGTACAGTATTTGTGGGAGAATTGCCATTTTGAAGGCTGCTAGCCTACTGCCCAGCTAATTTCTCCTTTCGTAATGGTTTGGAGTTGGGCTTGAATTTTCTGGGTAAGAGGAGTAAAATTGACTGGAAGGAGTTTGGATAAGGGTGATGTTAAAGTGATGCCTAGGTATGGGACCCCGTTGGCGCTCCATGTAAAGCGTAGGGATTCTTGTAGCTTTGTTTGCACCTGGTGTGGTACTCCTAAGTTCAGTATTAATGATTTTGTGCAGTTCACCTTGTAATAAGAGATGGTACTGAAATTCGTTAAGATTATGTGGGCTTGTGGGAGGAAGGTTAAGGGGTTGGAGAGGAAAAGAATAACGTCATCAGCAAACAAGTTGATGACGTGTTGCTTTTGTGAGAATTGGAAGCCTGTTACTAGGGGGTCCGACCGTATAGTCTCTGACAAGGGCTCAATCATTAGATTGAATATAGTAGGTGATAGAGGGCACCCTTGCATCGTGCCAGTTGTAATGGTGAAGGGTTTAGAGAGAAGGCCAGATGTGTAGACCTGTGCATTGGGGCTGGAATAGAGTGCCAGAATTGCGGCCAGGATCGATCCCTGGAAACCAAACCTTACCAGAGTGCTCCTCATGTAGCCCCAATGGACCCTGTCGAACGCTTTCTCTGAGTCTATGGATAGGAGCAGAGAAGGCGTTCTTGTTCGTTCGGCATAATGCATTATGTTCAGTATTCTTCTAGTTGCATCTGAGGACTGTCTACCCTGTACGAACCCCATCTGGTCCTTTTGGATCAAAGAGGGGATAACCGTGGAGTGAAATGGGTCTGAAGTTTGCTGGTGTGGTGGGGGGTTTATCAGGTTTGGGTATTGTAACCACAAACACCTTAAGCTTTTCCTGGGGGAAGACTGAGTCCTGGGTTGCTGCCATGAAAACCTTTTTTCAGGTGTGGGTCCAGAATTGAACTATACACTTTGTAGTATTCGTTGGGTAGTCCATCTGGACCTGGGGATTTGCCACAGGCAAGAGACGCCACGATCCTATTAATTTCTGGGATGTAAATCGGGGAGTTCAAGTATTCTAGTTGGTCTGGTGACAATTTAGGGAGTTTAAGTTTGTCTAAAAATGCGTCTATGGCAGCTTGCGATGGTTGGGGAGTATTTGAGTCATATTGGAGATTATAAAGATCACTGTAGTAATCTGCAAATTGATTTGCTATCTCCTGTGGATTGGAGATCTTATCTTGTGATTTTGGGTGGATTAGGTGTTGAATTCTCAACTTCGTGTGGGCTTTTTTGATCTGATGGGCCAGGAGTTTGTCTGCTCTATTAGCGTTGGTAATTTAACTTTAGTTTCCTCAGGTGTTTGTCATAGTTTTGTAGGAGAATGATCCTTAGTTCATTTCTAAGGTTTTGGAGGGAATTGGCCAATTTAGGGGTTGGGGAGGTTTTGTTCAATGTTTCGAGGTGATGAATGTCGGCAATAATTTAATTGAGTTTAAGATCGTAGCGTCTCTTTGCCCTGGCTCCCTGTTGCATGAGAATACCCCTTATGAATGCTTTGTGGGCATTCCACATACTATGTGGGCTCGAAACCAATCCCACGTTAGTGTGGAAGTACTCTTGCAGACTCTGAGTAACTGCTTTAGAACATAATGGGTCCTGAAGTACTCTAACGTTGCACCGCCACACTGGGGGTCGGGGGGAGGTCCCCGGACTGCCCAGTGTGACAGAGACAGCTGCGTGGTCAGACCACGTAATGTCATAAATATGAGAGGAGGATGCCTTTTGTAAAATCCATTTGTCCGTTAAGACTAGGTCAATACGGGAGTAGACACAGTGCCTAGGAGAAAAGTACGTATAGTCCTTTTTGTTGGCATGATGACATCTCCAGACGTCATATAGATCCTCCTCATGTAAGAGTTTTTGCAGGGAGGGTTTCCTCGAGCAGGGTTTGGGTCAGGAGTAATGTTAAAGTCTCCACAAATTAGGAGGTTTCCATACTTAATTTAGTTGATTTTGGTCAGGAGCTTACGAATAAACTGCTGTTGTCGGATGTTGGGAGCGTATTTGGCTGCCATTGTGAGTGGCTGCGAGTTGATGTCACAGGCGATAATTACATATCGACCCTTATGGTCAATCACGGAGTCTTTTAGTTGGAAGGCGACCGAGTCCCTAATGGCCATGAGTACACCCTTCTTCTTCTTGTGGGGGGCATTGGAGAAGAAGACATGGGGATACTGCTTGTGGGTGCATCTGGGGGCATCAGATGCCAGGAAGTGGGTTTCCTGGATGCACAGGATACCTGCTCGTCTCTTGAGGGCCTCCTTCCACATCAAGTGACGTTTGGCAGGGTGATTAAGACCCTTGGTGTTTAGTGACAAGCAGGTGATTGCCATGATGGGCTTGTAAGTGAGGTGCGTGCGATCTTGGAGAGTTTACTCACTGCGAGGGAGTGGAAGGGAAGGAAGTAGTAATCTGGTTTGCAGCTCTCAGTCGTCAGTGCTCGGTGATGGGCTTGGGAGAAACAGAAGGGACTCCTGGGGGGCCATTTGTCCGTTAAGACTAGGTCAATACGGGAGTAGACACAGTGCCTAGGAGAAAAGTACGTATTGTCCTTTTTGTTGGCATGATGACATCTCCAGACGTCATATAGATCCTCCTCATGTAAGAGTTTTTGCAGGGAGGGTTTCCTCGAGCAGGGTTTGGAGGAAGAGTCAATGTTTGGGTCAGGAGTAATGTTAAAGTCTCCACAAATTAGGAGGTTTCCATACTTAATTTTGTTGGTTTTGGTCAGGAGCTTACGAATAAACTGCTGTTGTCGGATGTTGGGAGCGTATATGGCTGCTATTGTGAGTGGCTGCGAGTTGATGTCACAGGCGATAATTACATATCGACCCTTATGGTCAATCACGGAGTCTTTTAGTTGGAAGGCGACCGAGTCCCTAATGGCCATGAGTACACCCTTCTTCTTCTTGTGGGGGGCATTGGAGAAGAAGACATGGGGATACTGCTTGTGGGTGCATCTGGGGGCATCAGATGCCAGGAAGTGGGTTTCCTGGATGCACAGGATATCTGCTCGTCTCTTGAGGGCCTCCTTCCACATCAAGTGACGTTTGGCAGGGTGATTAAGACCCTTGGTGTTTAGTGACAAGCAGGTGATTGCCATGATGGGCTTGTAAGTGAGGTGCGTGCGATCTTGGAGAGTTTACTCACTGCGAGGGAGTGGAAGGGAAGGAAGTAGTAATCTGGTTTGCAGCTCTCAGTCGTCAGTGCTCGGTGATGGGCTTGGGAGAAGGGACTCCTGGGGTGCTCAGGTTCATCCAGGTGGTCTTCATCATGGAATCCGGGATGTGCTCTGGAAATTTTCTCTGTACTGCTGTTGCTCGGACTGTAACAAAACATATTAAACAAGGAACAAAAGGGGAGAGGAGAGAAGTCAGGATAATAAAAAGGAAATCCTTACCTGATTTGCGGACAGATGTGTATGTCCTTTTCGCTAGAGGGGGAAAGGAGATAGGTCCATATGTGACCAAAACCGGGAAGAGATGGGTTGTTGAAAGGATTCAGTTCTGTGGGAGCTTATGTTTTCTTATTCTGGTTTTTGGGAGACCACCTGCCAGTCCTGTTGATGATGGGATACTGGCAGGATGCCCCATTGGCGAAGAAGCAACAGCCCTTCCTCCAGGGTGGGAATTTGAAAGGCGGTACAGTTGTAGGTGGCTGTTATAGTGGCTGGATACTTCCACTTGTGTGGGATTTGGTGATTCCTTAAGGCTATCATTATGGTTGCCAGGGCCAGGTTGCGGCGGCATTGGAGTGTATGCCTTGAAAGGTCTGGGAGCAATTGTAAGGAGGCAAATTGTGCCAGGCGCTGGTCTATTTTCTTAAACGCTTCTAGGAGCTGCTCTTTTGCCCTGTAGAAATGGAGTCTAAGCAGGATGTCCCTAGGGACTTCGGCAGCCAGAAAAGAGGGCTTAGGCACCCTGTGTATTCTGTCTATGGCTAGTTCCAAGGAGGTGAGATTGGGAGCAATGGCTGAAAACATGTCCTGGGCAAAGGTGAGTAGCTGTGCTGGAGAGACTGATTCCGGTATGCCTCTGATTTTTAAGTTGTTCCTTCGGGAACGGTCTTCTAAGTCGGCTAATTTGTCTTTAACCCAGGATAAATCTTCACTCTGGGCATTGTGAGCATCCACCATTGTGTTAAAAGAGTCAGTATATGAGCCCATAGACTGTTCTATTTGGTCTACTCTGCTCCCCAGTTCCTTCACTTCCTGCTGGCATTGCTGTACTGTGTGAAAAATTTCCTGGTGCAAAGAGGAACATAGGGACATGAGCATGTCTTTTAGCACTGTGTCAGAAACAGGCTGGCCTGTAGTAGTGAAGCCTTCAAAGGGGTCTGGTGGTAGTGGCTGTGCGGGCCCTGTGCTGGCGCTCGGTCCACTCACCTCCATTTCCTGCTGCGTTAGGCCTGAGTGTGGGGAGGGAGTGTGGGGAGCCTGGACTTGGCCGGGCTCCTGGTGGTAGGAGATATGGTTGGGGAGGAGGATCCGTTGGTTTGTGGATGCGATTCGGTCCTGGACCGCTGATTAGGAAAAGCTGCGGCTGCGGCCCTGTGCTTCTGTGCGAAGCCGCCGCCATTTTGCCTAGGCCTCGCGGCTGTGGAGAAGAAGCTTGCTAGCTTGCTTAGCTGTGGCAACGGGTCCTTTCTTCTTCGCCGCATCCTCGTCGTGTTCACCGCTGCTTGGAGGGTTTGTTTGTGGCTGTAGGCTGCCTTCGGCTCCGACTTTCTTCCTTTCTTTCCCGGTGGTCTGACGGAGCTCAATGCCTAAGCAGCCATCTTCGAGCTCAGACGTCACGCCCCCTCCCGGCCCCTTCCTTTTTTAAATGGACAAAGTGAGTGATCGGTACCGATCTCTCCTGTGTCCAAAGGTAACTGAAGCATAGTAAACTGTGTAAAAGGCATTTAAAAAAATTGTAAAAAATAATTTTTAATAATTACAAAAAAAATGTAAAAAATAATTTTAAAAATGAAGGGCTCATTCACACGGGTTCTCTGGCCCAAGCAGTGTGAATGAGCAGTTTGTCTGTGCGGCGGGAGCCTTCTGTTACTCTATGAGGATGCAGCAGTTGTATGAACACAGCTGCAGGTCCTAATTTGATAGGTGTGAAGATGTGGGTGAGTGGCCCCAAATGCACACTGTTAAGGCTTGTACACACGATGCGACGGTCGTACGACCGAACGGACTAAATCGTATGTTGGATCATGTAAGTTGCGTACTGACGTGCTCTACACATTCGCACGACCAAGCTGAACATAGTGACGTGCAACGAGCGTATAAAGAGGAAGTGCTGTTATCGTGCGCCACCCTTTGGGCTCCTTCATCTAATTTTGTGTTAGTTGAAGTTTGGTGATTGTTGATTGCTCGTTCTTCAGATTGTTCCTGACCGTTCCTTCGTCAACTATGTTCAGTTCTAGAGATAGAAATTTTGCTATTGTTGGCCTAGGAGTCCTGGCTTGGACCCAAAACCAACGTAGGAGAAGGAGGGAGAGGAGTTGTTGGACCAAAAATTGGTTACTTAACCATGATCAATTTGGTCATATGGATTTAGTCAGGGTGCTCCTGGAGAATAATCCTGATGATTTCAGGAATTATCTGCGGATGACGGACCCCTGATTTAACCACCTCTTGGCATTGGTGTCCCCCTATATCCAGAAGGAGGACACATGCATGTGCCTTGCTATCACCCCTGAGCAAAGGCTCATTGCCACCTTGTGCTACTTGGCGACGGGAAGAAGTCTCCAGGGTCTGAAGTTTACTACAGGCATCTCTCCCCAGGCTCTTGGAGTCATTATTCTGGAGACATGCTCAGCCCTCATTCAGGTGCTGCAGAAGGACTATATTAAGGTATGTTTCATGTTAATACCACATTTCATATGTTTCTGCTTGATAATCTAGTATTTAGCCTTTTTGACAATACTTAATTAGCAAAATGACAATATGCTGTGAATGTCTTCTTTGGCCTCATGCATGCTCTAAGCTTTTTTCACCTCCTTTTTTTCCTCTGCACACCTCCCCAGCATGTTGTCCGGTGTTCATACACAATCAGAGGGCCGCCATCAGGGGGGTACAGACAGTACTGTTGTAAGGGGCCCCAGTGTCTCAAGGGGCCCCTTACAACAAACATTTTAGCAGTCTTTAACATTGGAGTCTATGGGAGAGGGGCACCCAGTTTGGGGAGACCATTCTCCTGAACCCTAGTCAAGAAAAATACCAAAATTTTGGATACATAGAGAGGGCCCCCTGGACCACAACTGGTTCAAGTTTGGGACCTGCAGTGCCTATGCTTTGGCACAAGGTCTTATGGCAAGCATTGAGTAAGGCTGTGTTGCCTGTGCACTGGTTTTTGAAGCCCTTCGATTTCACACTAGCATGCATTGCACACTTCACTGGGTCATGCTTGGCAGGCTAAATCTGGTAAGTGTGACAGGGTGTATTATTCCTACTGGGGCTGCAACATGTGTACACCCCTGGCCAGTGGGCAGATGTGGTGGAATGGCCCAGTGTGAAGGCCCTGGGTAAGGTTGGTGGTCAGAAGGGGGGGGCAGGTCTAAAGCTGTGTAAGGGGCCCCCAAATTTCTGATTGCTGCCCTGCCCACACAGCCTGGTAATGCCACAATTATTTATGTCAGATGCAGTTTAGGCGTTACCCCCCCCCCCCCCCAAAACACACACTTTTCCAATGTTATTTTTGGGTTTCAAAGCAGGCAGAGTGCTTGAGGTGTTCTTATTATGTGAAACCTAATCCCCATGCTCCAAAAAGGTTAGATCATCATTTCAAACTACTGTATCTCCAGAAATGTAATCTCCTATACACACTCTCTATCTTTTGTGGGTGAAATTTCCCTACTAATTCCCCAAACCATGTAGTGCAAGGGCCTGCTTGACTTGCTACTAATTTGACCTCATATGATCTCTTTTGTTTGAATCTTGTTAGAAAGGTGTGATTTGAAGAGTATAGGTTATGTAGGTTGTGATTCTCACACTTCTTACATCTCCACTGTGCTGGAAATGGAAGTGTAGCCTTACGCTGCCCTTGCATTTGTATGTTGAATAACAGTTTGTTGTCAAAGTATAATATTTTTTTTTATCCACAGTTTCCTTCCAATCCCCAGCAGTGGCAGGAAGTTGCTGCTCAGTTTTTGCAGCAATGGGATTTTCCCAACTGTGGGGGTACCAGTGATGGAAAGCATGTTCAGATTGTATCATCACCCAACTCTGGCTCCTATTATTTCAACTACAAGGGGTTTTGCAGCATTGTGATGCTTGCCATAGTGTCTGCCAACTATGAATTCTTGTACCTGGATTTTGGGAAGAATGGCCGCAACTCTGATGGAGGTCCACCTTTATCAAAACTCCACTAGCTTTGATAAAGGGGGGCACCCCCGAAACGTGTCAGCTTAGAACCCCTGATGGGATAAACTCACACATTTCGCAGATGCAACACCCCTTTCGCCAAGAAACTCCAGTTTGGAGGAAGGGGGGTCTGCCCACCCAGAAAGATGACAGTTGACAACCCCTGATGAGATAGAGTACATGTTTACACTCTTTTTCATGAGGCCATTTAAAAAGACTAACAGGCCATAAAATGGGGTCCTCAAAAACCAGCCCAATTGCAAGAATAATTAAAATTTCACAAGCATGTCCCCAACATCCGTCAATCGCCGTTGGAGGTCCTGCGCTGCCCTCTGGAGTTCCTGCGCTGCCCTCTGGATGTCCTGTAGCTCCCCACAGCACCACTGAATTTCCCTCCTGAGTCTTCCAATGGTGCATTGTGGAACCTCATGACTAGAGTTGATTGAACCTCTGGAAGTTCGGGTTCTGCAGGTTCGGCTGAACTTCGGGACAAAGTCCGGACTTGACCCGAACTTTGACCCAGACCCCGAACCCCATTGAAATCAATGGGGACCCGAACTTTTAGGCACAGAAATGGCTGTAACAAAGTCCTGGAAAGTCCTGGAGGTCTGCAAAAGGAAGGAAAATGGGGGTAAGGGTCTAACAAGTGCCCTACAAAGAAATGGGGATAGGGAAATAATTTAAAATAATTTTTAAGCTAAAATCACATAAAAAAATCAAAAATGGAGGTGGATGTGGAGTTGGAGGTTGAGGAGGCAGTGAAAGTGGCAGGTGGAGGAGGAGGAGGAGGTAGCCAACACAGTTTTTTTATTTTTGGAATTTTTTTGTTTTTTTTAAACCAGCAATGTAGATGCACTTTTTAATTTTGTGCAAAAAACAACAATCTGTCCCTTTAACAGTAGGAACCTCTCCCTATAGAACTAGGAGATTATTTTAGATTCTAATATCTCCAAGTTGTACAGGGAAAGCCTCCAGCCGTTGCTTTAAGGGAAAGATTATTGTTCTAAAATCATCTTCAAAGCGTGTGGAAAAAGCCGGTTTCAGCCGCATAGAGCCATATTAGTGTTGGCTGCCCCTGCAATAGGCTTTTCCCATACACTTTAAAGATGATTTTAGAACACTAATATGGCTCTATGCGGCTGAAACAAGCTTTTCCCACACACTTTGAAGATGATTTTAGAACACTAATATGGCTCTATGTGGCTGAAACAGGCTTTTCCCACACACTTTGAAGATGATTTTAGAACACCAATATGGCTCTATGCAGCTGAAACAGGCTTTTCCCGCACACTTTGAAGATGATTTTAGAACACTAATATGGCTCTATGCGGCTGAAACAGGCTTTTCCCACACACTTTGAAGATGATTTTAGAAGAATAATCTTTCCCTTAAAGCAACAGCTGGAATCTTTCCCTGTACAACTTGATGATGATTTTAGAAGAATAATCTTTCCCTTAAAGCAACAGCTGGAACCTTTCCCTGTACAACTTGATGATGATTTTAGAAGAATAATCTTTCCCTTAAAGCAGTAGACTCTACCTAGTCCAGTCAGATCGTTCTGTGCAGAAGGATGAGGTGTGCAATCTGTCCCACTAGTACAGCAGTACTAGTATCTCTCCCTAGTCCACAATCAGATTGTTCAGTAATGCAGGATGAGATGTTCTGCAATCTGTCCCTCACAGAGCCAGCAGCATCCTCTCCCTAAACTATCCTGAGACATATGACATGCAGCACGGTGACTCCAGCCCCATATAGAGGCTGGGTCACATGGTGCACTGGCCAATCACAGCCATGCCATTAGTAGGCATGGCTGTGATGGCTTCTAGGGAAAACCAGTGAAACACTTGTTGATTGGCTGCCCTTGGCAGCTTTTCAACACGTGTAATAAAATACCAGAACCCCGGACTCGAACCCAGACTTTTTTTTAAAAGTCTGGGTTCGGGTCTGGGTCCCGGACACCCAAAAGTTCGGTACGGACCCAAACTTTACAGTTCGGGTTCACTCAACTCTACTCATGACCTGTTAAGTATAAGAAAATGCATAAGGGCAATAATGGTCAAGTGGCTCAGGGCCAAGATAGTGATTTGTGTTATTTTGGTAGTTTTTTAAGTGATATCTTGACATTGATTGGTATTTGATGCATTTTTATCTAAAGTCTTTTGAGTGAAGTTTTCATATGAAGATTGAGGCGATTAGCCTTTACTTGGTTCATACAGCTCGAGACATAGTGGCTGTGGTGTGACACAGGTTTGAATGTAGGAACCAAAAAGTATTATACAGTCAGGTCCATAAATATTGGGACATCGACACAATTCTAATCTTTTTGGCTCTATACACCACCACAATAGATTTGAAATGAAACAAACAAGATGTGCTTTAACTGCAGATTTTCAGCTTTAATTTGAGGGTATTTACATCCAAATCAGGTGAA
>BLSH010313149.1:30992-42226 GCA_018402905.1 Glandirana rugosa
CACTCGAGTCGTTGTGGTTTTCCGGACCTTCTGGTGCCTTTTGTTGACACCACCTACTGGCTTCTTATGAAAGGGACCACTTCTTTTGTGGGAAGTGTTGTCAACCGGTTTAGTTCTTGTGAGAGGTCCTCCATCCACATACACACAGTTTCGGTTGTTAGTTCTCTTCTGAAGTGGTGACTTATGTCTCCCAAGTGGTGTTCTACATTTGGTAACCACTCGGAGTTTTTGTCCTTCCGGTCTAATCTCAAACGGTTTGTTGTAGATTTTTTCGTAAGTGTCAAGACCTTGTTGTAGGATACCTGTATACTCCGGTTCTAGTTGAACATGGTCTCACTACCCTTCTCTTCTCATACCTCTTCCTTTCCTTGACGAGTACTAGGTTTCGTATGGTGGAGTAGTCACTTCGTACCACCGCCATCACACTACCGCACCCGTACATACTGACGGTTACCTTGACAAAGAGAACATAAATAACTACTACACTGACGACTGTTTTCGTCGTCCTACTTAAGATTTCACAAAACCCGTTATAATAGACGAGTATAAGTCGGTTTACGAAGTCTTGAGTAACCTTTCCAGAACTGTGAATGCTTTTTTAGATGTTGTTTGGCAAACTCTAATCTGGCCTTCCTGTTTTTGAGGCTCACCAATGGTTTACATCTTGTGGTGAACCCTCTGTATTCAGTGGTGAAGTCTTCTCTTGATTGTTGGCTTTGACACACATACACCTACCTCCTGGAGAGTGTTCTTGATTTGGCCAACTGTTGTGAAGGGTGTTTTCTTCACCAGGGAAAGTATTCTTCGGTCATCCACCACAGTTGTTTTCCGTGGTCTTCCAGGCCTTTTGGTGTTGCTGAGCTCACCGGTGCGTTCTTTCTTTTTAAGGATGTTCCAAACAGTTGATTTGGCCACACCTAATGTTTTTGCTATCTCTGATGAGTTTGTTTTGTTTTTTCAGCCTAATGATGGCTTGCTTCACTGATAGTGACAGCTCTTTGGATCTCATATTGAGAGTTGACAGCAACAGATTCCAAATGCAAATAGCACACTTGAAATGAACTCTGGACCTTTTATCTGTTCCTTGTAAATGGGATAATGAGGGAATAACACACACCTGGCCATGGAACAGCTGAGCAGCCAATTATCCCATTACTTTTGGTGCCTTAAAAAGTGGGAGGCACATATACAAACTGTTGTAATTCCTACACCGTTCACCTGATTTGGATGTAAATACCCTCAAATTAAAGCCAAAAGTCTGCAGTTAAAGCACATCTTGTTAGCTTCATTTCAAATCCATTGTGGTGGTGTATAGAGCCAAAAATATTAGAATTGTATCGATGTCCCAGTATTTATGGACCTGACTGTATTTGTACAAGTGTTTGGCAAATCAGGACAACCACTTTAAACTACAGGTAAGACTACAATAAGGCTTACCTGTAGGTCTGGGAAATATCTCCTAAACCAGTATGCTTGAAGAGATATTCCCTGTCTCAGCATGTGCCAACGTCATTGGCACATGCACACTGAAGAATGGGCACCCGGGATAGCCCCAGGCAAGGTTTCTTCTGTTGATGTGCCATATGTGCCGCATGCACGGGAGTGATGTCAGGGCACCTAGGCCAACCACAGCCCGCACTGTAATTGAATGGAGGCGCAGACACGGAAGAAGGATGTCGCCGGTGACAGCAGGGTGCTGAGACCGGTGCAACAGCTTCATTCCAAAGTAAATATTTGAGAAAGAGCTATTATGTTCTGCATAATAGCTGATTATGCCTTGGATGGGCCTATTTTTTTTGGGTTGGTTGGGGGTGGGGGTTACAACCACTTTAAAGCCAACAATAATAAAGGCCATGATCATACTTTAGAACAAAGGAAAAAAGGTGTGTTGGTGTTGATTTTTAACTGTGGTCTGCTGACCCATGTACCAATAGACATGCCAATACACATGAAGCAATATTAGAACAGTACTTACAAGGGCAAATGACAGGCTCACTTGCAGCTTGTTCCCTTGGGGACTCGGGATGTTGGGGCAGCTCAAGTGAACCTGCTTCTTCTTTTAAAAAAAATGTCAAATGCATTCATTGAGCATCCCAAAGTCACTACAGGTTCAACACATACATTGTTGGATATTTTTCGAGTTGACCAACCTTGCAATTGGGCTGGGATGGGTGCATCTGGTGGACTTCTTGCGTGGGCTTGGGGGGACTTTGTAGGATTTTCTGCAAAAAAACAACAACAAACGGACGATGATGCCATTTTCCATGGCCCAAATATTTGAGACAAGTGGCAACATTCGTCAACTCCTACAGCTGCCCCCCCCTCGCTCCTATGGGATCTGGGCTGTCTGATATCCATCATATGCATTTGTGTGCCTTCCAGCACTGGGGGCTATCCTCTCCCCATGTCTGCACTAGCAAGGCTGGATTAATGGGCACTGATGAATCAGTCAGCAGCTAGTAAAGTGATACTTATCCTTTAATTTAGGCCTGTAACCCCCCGCCCTTTTGTCCACTAGCAGTAGCCCTGTCTGTGGCACAATTTTTATTGTTGTCATTTAGCACTTACCTTCTGGGCGTGAAGGTGGGCTTGATTCCTCCTCCGCTGATGGGCCAGGGGTGGGAGCATCCCTTGGTCCCTTGGGGGGGTGGGCCCTTTGTTTTGTTTGTTTCCCTGTTGCAAAATACAAAAAGAACATAAGTGCAAAAGCTAAAGGAATGTCTAAAATAGTATTATTCATATATGCTTTATTTGGAAATTAAATTTGGGAACCCGAAGACATACAAAGAGTTCCAAAATCCACAGATAATTCTCTCTAGCTACTATGACCAAGAACAGATCCAGACACCTAATTTACACATCTACATTTTGGTTAAACAAAAATATTGCTTACTTTTTTAAAGGATTTGATGGGTACGTCGCAGCTGGTCTTGCTCCCGATGTTTGAGGTCAGACCAGCGCTTGCGGAGCTGATCCTTTCTCCGCTGGACCCCATATTTGTGAGACAGCCGCTCAATGACCCTCTCCAGCCTATAATCCTTATGGCTGTTCGGCCTCTCATAATCCCCCCTTTTGCAGTCATAGTCCCGGGCCTCCATGATTCCCACCATGTCCACCATTTCTGCCCTGGTCATGGGGGTGGCCTTCATTTTGCGGTGTCCACTAGCCTGGCTCCTGCGGGAATCCGCCATGGTTTTTGCCCGATCGTAGAGTTGCGATTGTTTGTTCGTTCCGTGGAGGCGTTGGTACGTGTCACGCCCCAGCGTCACGACGCACCTGAGAGCGGTACGCATGCGCAGTGTATAAAAGCTGAACGAACGCTCAAGGAAATGGCCGTAGGTAGGAACATTGTGTGAGAACAAACGTGGGAGAAACTGCTCACTATCTGGTGCAAACGAAGGTTCGACTGGAACTTCTGACATAGGTAGGTAGAGGCCTATACTGTTATTCTTGGATTGGATTGGGAAGAATGGCTTATACTGCTTGGCTTGGGGCCTAGATTTGGTGGAGCTTTTAGGGGTTTGCTGGGCGAAGTTGCATGATGCTTTGTCCTGTATCTTGCAGGCATAATGAGCGACAATATTTTCTCGCAAGATTTCCTGACACAGTTTATAGATCTGTACAGGCAACTCCCCAGTCTGTGGAATGTCCACACGAAGGAATATTTTAATCGGGCCCGAAGGCTGGCAGCTGTACAGCAATTGGTGGAGCTGTGCAAGCTAATCAAACCAGATACTACGGCTAAATATGTACGCAACAAAATTGCTAACATCAGGATTACATATGGGAGGAAGGTGAAAAAGGTACAAGACTCCAAAAGGTCCAGAGCTGCAGCATCTGCTGTCTATGTACCAAAGCTATGGTACTTTGACAGCCTGCATTTTTAAAAAAATCCCTCTGAGGCCAGGCCATCCCTATCCACCCTGCACTCTACCCTTATGCTGAGGCCATGGCTCCTAGACCTGAGGATGAAGATGAGGAGGAGGCCATCTTGACCCAGGTATAGTGTTGGTGAATATATTGTAACAATGAAATACAATGGTAATAAATAAACCTTACTGGTGAAATATTTTTACATAGTTAGTCAGGTTGAAAAAAGACACAAGTCCATCTAGTTCAACCGAAAAAATAAATAAATAAATAAAAAATAATAATAATTTATATATAACCAAACAATCCCATATACAATCCTTCACCCACAGTTGATCCAGAGGAAGGTAAAAAACCCCAGCAAAGCATGATCCAATTTGCTAAAAAAGGGGGGGGGGGAATTCCTTTCTGATCCCCCAAGGGGCAATCGGATTCACCCTGGATCAACTTTACCTAGAAATGCTAGTACCCAGTTATATTATTTACATTAAGGAAAGAATCCAGGCCTTTTTTAAAGCAATCAACCGTGCTGGTCAAAATCACTCCTGGAGGGAGTCTATTCTACATTTTCACAGCTCTTACTGTGAAGAAACCTTTCTGTATTTGTAGATGAAATATTTTTTCCTCTAGACGTAAAGAGTGCCCCCTTGTCCTTTGTTTATTTGAGCCTTTACACATTTGTTTCAATATTCAAACACAGTTATAGCCTAAAGTCTTTTTTAGGATAAATCCAAATGCTGGTGCCAGAATGCTGGTGTTTTGTAGTTCTAATTATTCTATTAGCAACAGTCATGAAATGTGCATTTGTTTGGATTGATGACCCACACAAACAAATATATTAAAATAATGTCACTTTTTATACACAGGACAGTGTCACAGAGACGGTGACAGAGGAGGAAGTTGCTGAGCCATCCCAGCTTTCATCACAGCCTTGCCAATCCCAAATCCCTCCCCTCCATATTGGGATGAAGAGAAAAAGAAAAACCCTTAATGTGGATGAGGATGCATCCACATTTTTTTAGGACGGCCACAGCCATCCTACAAATGGATTTGGACCAGCAGGAGACATTTGGGGCATATGCAGCTGCAAAATTAAAGGCTATGGCTCCCTACCAGAGGAGCAGGGCAGAGTTGCTCATTACACAGGTCCTGTTCAAGGGGGAAAGGGGCCAAATTACTGAGTTCACAGAGCTCCATGAAAATGTTCCTCCGCCTCCACAACCTCCCCCATCTACACCATCTCTGCACCCATCCCAACCACCACACCAGCATGCTGGCCAGTGGCAATATGGTCCCCATGGCCCCCCACCAACAGCCATGGCCTGGGGATTATGGGCAATACCCCCATTGATGAGTTAATTTGCTTTCAGTTTTTTTTTGTTGTTTTTTTTATTTTGTTTTTGCTTTAACCATTTTGCTGTTGTAAAGCACTTGATTCTGTTGTATTTAATTTGCAGCAATCGTGCATTTATACTTTCATTTATGTTCTTTTGTCTTAAAAATAAATAATAATGAAAGTAACAATACTTGCCTATGTTTTTGGAGTCAAATTACAGGTTGGAATTAGGCAGTTACATTAAAAAGAAAAGTTAGAACAATTAGCAAGGGAAAAAAATACTTTTGGTAATTATATTTCCAAAATAATGATATTGGGGAAATGATTAATAGAATTAAAGAGATTCACAATATTGCCAATTATATTTCTATCATTACAGAAAAACTGTCTTTCATTATGGTCGGAACGTGAGGTCCTCTAGCAATGCATCTCCATTATTATCCCATTGAAAAAGATGCTAATGTGAGCTGCATTTCACTATTTGAATTAAATTGCCAATTGACAAATGAATATGCATTGTGAAACTAGGTTTACACGAACTGACACTTCAGGACGTTTCTGACTTGGAGCCTGCGTGTTTTTGCAGGTACAACTTGTTGGACCAACTTCTCTGTACACACCGTACAACAGTGGTACGAACGCTTGTCGTACAACCAAAGTTTTCTAGTTTGCTCATACAACTCCTGTTGTACGACCGTCATACGTCGGTTGTTCTAATCGTGCGTACTAACGGTTGGACTAGCATACAACGGTCATTCGTACGACCTGTTGTATACGATCATCAAACCGTGTGTACGAAGCTTTAATGTTCGGGGGCCATACACCTGCATTTTCATGCCTGTCAAATTAGGAACTGCGGCTGTGTTCGTACAGCTGCTGCATCCCCATAGTGGTCGATTTACTAAAGGTTGAGAGTGCAAAACCTGGTGCAGCTCTGCATAGAAACCAATCAGGTTCCAAGTTTTTTTTGTCAAAGCTTAATTGAAGAAGCTGAAATTAGAAGCTGATTGGCCACCAAGCACAGCTGCACTGGATTTTCACTCTCATTGTTTCCTAAAACAACCCTATAGGCTGCCTGCACACAGAAATAGCCACATTAAAAAAAAAAAAAAAAAAACACAGATTCATACTGTACAGGCCACAACCCCCATGTGAATGAATACCTTATTTACACACAGAATTTTTTATTACCTCAACACAGTTTTAGTTCTAACAGCAGCCCTGGTACTGTTAATCCCCCCCACATCCACACACACGAGTGGTAAATGATAGTGTTACACAAACACTTACACACTGCACTCAGGATCATTGACAGTGCATTCAACTACCCCCATACGCACATCGGTGGCCATTGGAAGTGTTCATTAATCCTTTCCATCTTGTCACCTTGTGTTGGTGGTCAGTGACAGTGCATTTTTTTTCTTTCAAAAGTTTTATTGATTAGTTTAAAAAATACATAGGTACAAAGTGTCACACAAATAATAAAGGTTTTCTGGGAGAACAGGTCTGTGATCTAAACGAACCCTATCACAGGTATCATAACTCTAACTGATTGCTTAGTAAATAATACAGATGGAGTCAGAGAAATGTATGACTCCTAGAGATATACCCATTGCTTGAGCCAGTCTGGGCAAGAAGGCAGGGGATCGTTCGCTTGTCCCGGCGCCCAATGGGAGCAAACTGCGCCTGGACCAGGAGGCGATCTCGGATATGATCCCAGGCTATGGGCCCTGGCTGGGGTTGTATTCTAATAAAATATATAAAAATCAATGTAAGATTGGCCTCTCGAAAAAATAGGGAGACCTCTAGGGATAAACTACTGACATGTACAGTAACTTTCTGCATCCAAACGGCAGGTGAAAGTGGGTGCATAATGAATTATAGACCTGGTCATGTGTGGAATGAGTAATATGGTGAGGTGAACTAAAGATAGAGAAAATACAGAGAGAAGGGAAGAGGAAAGAAAGGAACAGAGAGGGGGAAAGAAGAAAAGGAAAGGTGGGGGGTATCCCGGGGCGACTCTGCACCTCATGCAAGGTAAATTGCAGGGGGCGGTGTGACTAGGGTTTAAGGCTATCTTGCAAGATGGCAGCGGGTGTGCTCAAGGGGTGAGGAGACTATGGTCAAAGTTGGAGGGCACAAAGTGCTCCATCCATGGATTCCATATCCTTTCCTGAGCTACAGTTTTGTCCACGATGATGGCTTCTATTCTAGCATGGATCATAGCCCTTGTGACCCTGTTCATGGCTTCAGTAATATTGAGAAGGGGCGTTTTCCACGCCTTTGTTATCTTTTGTTTTGCTGCCGTCGTAACCTGCAAAAGAAGTTTGAATTGGGTCTTAGAGATGCCTTCCGGCTTTTTGTTTAGGAGGGCAACCGTTGGTTCGGGGGGAGGGGGTTTTTGAATATGGTCGATAGTATCTGAAATATTTGCCCCCAGAAGGCTACTACCAATGGACACGTCCACCAAATATGGAGGTGTGTGCCTCTTTCAGAGCAGCCTTGGAAGCAGAGAGGGGAATAGGCAGGATATATTTTGCAATACGGGAAGGGACAAGGCACCACCTCATGAGCACCTTGTAATTAGTTTTGACTGCCACTACCGATTGCGATGATGATTTGTTGGCCTCCCAAATGTCGACCCAGTCTTCGGGTTCTAAATGTGTCCCTAAGTCTTTTTCCCAGTTGGTGGCATACATCATGGAAGAAGGGGGCAGGGGGTCTAAAAGTTGATTATAAAGAGAGGAGATTAAACCTTTCGGTGTGTGGGTCTTTGTAACACGTATGTTCAAAGGGGGACAGGGCTGGTAGAGAGGGATCCCTACGTATACAAGGGGAGAAGAAATGCTTGAGTTGCAGATACCTAAATATTTCCGAGCTAGGTAGGTCATGTGATTCGCAGAGGGCCGGGAAAGGTTTGAATGACTCTGGGGGTGTAAATGAAAAAGCTTGGAAAAGTTTGGATCTGGTCCAGTTGTTAAATGAATTTGGAGAAGCCCATGCCGGATAGAAGGCTGTTTTTTTTAAAAAACAAGAGTAGTGGGTTATGTGGGGATTGTAGGCCATGTTTTGACTTCAGGTTGTTCCAAAGGCGCAGACTATGCGCAGTGACGGGGTTGTCTATTTGTCTGCGGTCTTTTGGCCTCAATCAGAGCAGGTTTGCTACAGAAAGTGGATCGCAATCTACTGATTCCAGGGAGACCCATAGCTGGGTCTCTTTTGTGGCGTGGTATATGGGGAGCTGGGATAACTGTGCCGCTTGGAAATATTTAATGAAGCTGGGGACTCCCAGACCCTCCTTTAGTTTAGGGGAGAAGAGGATATGTCTTCATAATCTAGGTCTGATCTTCCCCCAAATATACTGGAATGAGGGGGAACGTTAATTGGTAGCACCCTGAAGAGATATAAAATCTTAGGCAGGAAAGTCATCTTGACCATGACTATTCTGCCCATCCAGGCGAGGGGAAGTTTAGACCAGGACTCCATAAGGCCAGTCAGATGTGTCAAAATTGGGGGGGGGGGGTAGTTAGCTGAGTATAAGTTAACAATGTGGTGGATACCCAGGTATGGGATGCTGCCCGGGGACAAAGTAAAGGGAAGTATTTGCTGTAGTTGAGCTAGAAGTGAAGGGTCAATGGAGACGTTTAAGGCTTTGGACTTGTGAGGATTTACGACCAAACCCGAAATCTTACCGAATTCTTCCAAAGTTTTGAGGAGATTCGGGGACGAAATTATGGGAGCTGTCAGAAATAGCAGTATATCGTCCGCAAATAGACACAACTTGTGGTGGTGGCCACCCATTTTCGATGCCTTTGGATTAGACCGTATCATTTGGGCCAGCAGTTCGATTGCGAGGGCAAAGAGGAGTGGAGAAAGAGGGCATCCCTGTCGTGTACCTCGATGCACCGGGAAGGGGTCGGATTTAAAGCCTGCATATTTTATGTAAGCTGAGGGAGAGCGATAAAGAGAGGTGACCCAGGAGAGGAATTGTGGACCAAAGCCCCAAGTCCTAAGGGCGAACATTAGGTATGACCACGACAATGTATCGAATGCCTTCCTTATGTCTAACGAAAGGAAGCAAGTAGGTATCTTTTGCTTCTTAGCAACATGTGCCAGGATGACTGCCCTTCTGACATTGTCTCCAGCGTGCCTGGAGAGGATGAACCCCACTTGATCTCTATGGACCAAAGATCCAATGATTGGTTTCAGGCGAGTGGCTACAATTTTGGCTAAAAGTTTAATGTCTTGGTTTAACACTGAGATTGGAAGGAAATTAGTCCAAGAGGAACCATCTGATTTGGGCTTGGGTAGCATGGAGACAATGGCAGAAAGGGACTCAGGTCTGAAATTGTTTCCCTTCAGTATACTATTGAAGGCCAAGGTCAGCATAGGGGAAAGCAAATCAGAGGTTATAACAAAAAAAAACAAGGTCACTGTCCCCCACCTATAACTGGCCACTACAGCAAGGAGCTATGGAAAGGCAGATACAGACAAAAAACAAAAAAACAAAAAAAAAATTCCAAGCTCAACTTACCGACCAGTCTGCCACCAAGCCAAATCCACCTGTCTAACAGTTCAGCGTTTAAAAGACAGGGGATTGGTTACACACATTTGCAAGTGTATGCATAAGCTGCAGGCCCCGACAAGGCTCCCTGTATACTGCAGACCTAACTCTGTATAAGAGGCTTCACAGTGGAAGCACATACAATTAAATGGATAGATGAAGGACAGGTGACTGGAGGAGCCCAACCCTCCTTAAAAGGTACATGACCAGACACCCAGCCGTGGCCCCATGGCGGCTGCGGTGCTGGTGTGGCACCAAAACTGGTTACAACACAAAAAACAAGGTCACTGTCCCCCACCTATAACTGGCCACTACATCCAGGAGCTATGGAAAGGCAGATACAGACAAAAAACAAAACAAAAAAAATTCCAAGCTCAACTTACCGACCAGTCTGCCACCAAGCCAAATTCACCTGTCTAACAGTTCAGCGTTTAAAAGACAGGGGATTGGTTACACACATTTGCAAGTGTATGCGTAATCAGAGAAATGCTTGTAGTATGTGGCTGTGAAGCCGTCAGGGCCTGGTCTTTTATTGGAGCGCAGAGTTTTGATGGCTGCCGCTACCTCAGTCTCAGTGACTGGTTGCTCAAGGGTGGTTCGTTGAGTGGTGGATAAAGAAGGCAAGGAAATATTGGAGAAAAGAGACGTCGCATGAGCCTTGTCGAAGGTCGTTTGGGAAGAGTAGAGGTTTGCGAGGTGTCTACGAAAGTGGGCTACTACCTTCACAGGATTACTGGTATTAGTATTGTGGGACACTTTGGGCCTAATTCACTATATCGCGAATATGCGATCGCATTACGCTCAAAAATAACGCACATGAAAGCCAATTAGTATATCGCATAGGCTATCGCGCGAACACAGAATCGCATAATTGCCGCGAATATGCCTTCTTATATGGGAATAGCTGATGTCAACTGGGCTTGAATCTGCAGAATCCATTGAATACTTGTATGAACATGATTTGCTTGAAAAAAGTGTATGGGAACTACCGCAGCAAAATGGAAAATATAATGCTGCATACAATGCAAGGTGTGCTGATGACATCTATAGGATACGAACCTGGAGCTGTAAGCTTTAGAATGCATCAGAATAAACCACTACGCTAAAGACTTGACTACAACCAGACAGAAAAAATACATTTACTAATCTTGTATTCTCTTCATTCTCTACAAACGAACTGCTGCCATGTTAACTAGTGTGAGATTATTCCAATTGCACATCATACTATTAATGAATGTGTACATACCATTGCATGCATTGCAAAACTTCATAGTATGGAAGCAATCAAACTGATAATGGGCATTGGCTAATTGGTGAATATGCCTTCACATATTTTCAAAATCTAAGGCTGCTTACAATGCAAGGTGTGCTGATGACATCTGTAGGATCCGAACCTGGAGCTGTAAGCTTTGAATGTATTGGAATAAACCACTACGCTATAGACTTGACCACAACCAGCCAGAA
>BLSH010313164.1:83804-95670 GCA_018402905.1 Glandirana rugosa
GAGGATGTGTGAGAAACAAGGAGGACGTGTGAGAACCGAAGAGGACGTTTGAGAACCGAGGAGGACGTGAGAGAACCAGAGTGTGCAGGAGGAACAAAGAGTGTGTAGGAGGAGCCAGAGAGTGTGCAGGAGGAGGAGCCGAGAGTGTGCAGGAGGAGCCAAGAGTGTGCAGGTGGAGCCAAGAGTGGACAGGAGGAACCAAGAGTGTGCAGGAGGAACCAAGAGTGTGCCGGAGGAACCAAGAGAGTGCAGGAGGAGACGCAAGTGTGCAAGAGGAGACGCAAGTGTGCAGGAGGAACAAAGAGTGTCAGGCGGAACCAAGAATGGGCAGGAGGAACCAAGAATGTGGAGGAGGAACCAAGAGTGTGGAGGAGGAACCAAGAGTGTGCAGGAGGAACCAAGAGAGTGCAGGAGGAACCAAGAGAGTGCAGGAAGAACAAAGAGTGTGCAGGAAGAACAAAGAGTGTGCAGGAGGAGGAGCCAGGGAGTGTGCAGGAGGAGCCAGGAGTGTGCAGGAGGAACCAAGAGTGTGCAGGAGAAGCCAATAGTGTTCAGGACGAACCAAGAGAGTGCAGGAGGAGACGCAAGTGTGTAGGAGGAACAAAGAGTGTGCAGGAAGAACAAAGAGTGTGCAGGAAGAGCCAGGGAGTGTGCAGGAGGAGGAGCCAAGAGTGTGCAGTAGAAGCCAAGAGTGTGCAGGAGGAGTCGAGAGTGTTCAGGAGGAAACAAAAGTGGCAGGAGGAGCCGCAAGTGTGCAGGAGGAACAAAGAGTGTGCAGGAAGAATAAAGAGTGTGCAGGAGGAACCGAGAGTATGCAGGAGGAACAGAGTGTGCAGGAGGAACCAGAGAGTGTGCAGAAGGAGGAGCCGAGAGTTTGCAGGAGGAGCCAAGAGTGTGCAGGAGGAGCTGAGAGTGTGCAGGAGGAAGAAAGAGTGTTCAGAAGGAATAAAGAATGTGCCGGAGAAACCAAGAGTTTGCAGGAGGAACCGAGAGTGTACAGGAGGAACCAAGCGTGTGCAGGAGGAACCAAGAGTGTGCAGGAGGAACCAAGCGTGTGCAGGAGGAACCAAGAGTGTGCAGGAGGAACCAAGAGTGTGCAGGAGGAATTGAGAGTGAGCAGAAGGAACCAAGAGTGTTCAGGAGGAGTCAAGAGTGTGCTGGAGGAACCAAGAGTGTGCAGGAGGAGCCGAGAGTGTGCAGGAGGAAGCAAGAGTATGCAGGAGGAACCGAGAGTTTGCATGAGGAACTGAGAGTGAGAAGGAGGAACCAAGAGTGTGCAGGAGGAGCCGAGAGTGTGCAGGAGGAGGAGCCGATAGTGTGCAGGAGGTGTCAAGAGTGTGCAGGAGGAGAAGCGGTCTGCAGTCTCTGATCATCTCCTGTACTATGTCTGCAGTCTCTGATCATCTCCTGTACTATGTCTGCAGTCTCTGATCATCTCCTGTACTATGTATGCAGTCTCTGACCATCTCCTGTATTATGTCTGCAGTCTCTGACCATTTTCTGTACTATGTATGCAGTCTCTGACCATCTCCTGTATTATGTCTGCAGTCTCTGACCATTTTCTGTACTATGTATGCAGTCTCTGACCATCTCCTGTACTATGTCTGCAGTTTCTGTCCATCTCCTGTACAATGTCTGCAGTTTCTGTCCATCTCCTATACAATGTCTGCAGTCTCTGACCATCTCTTGTACTATGTCTGCAGTCTCTGGCCATCTCTTGTACTATGTCTGCAGTCTCTGACATTCTCCAGTACTATGCATGCAGTCTCTGTCCATCTCCTGTACTTTGTCTGTAGTTTCTGTCCATCTCCTATACTATGTCTGCAGACTCTGACCATTTCCTGTACTATGTCTGCAGTCTCTGACCATCTTCTGTACTTTGTCTGCAGTTTCTGTCCATCTCCTGTACTATGTCTGCAGTGTCTGACCATCTCCTGTACAATGTCTGCAGTCTCTGACCATCTCCTGTACTTTGTCTGCAGTTTCTGTCCATCTCCTGTACTATGTCTGCAGTCTCTGACCATCTCCTGTACTATGTCTGCAGTCTCTGACCATCTCCTGTACAATGTCTGCAGTCTCTGACCATCTCCTGTACTTTGTCTGCAGTCTCTGACTATCTCCTGTACTATGTCTGCAGTCTCTGACCATCTCCTGTACAATGTCTGCAGTCTCTGACCATCTCCTGTACTTTGCCTGCAGTCTCTGACCAGCTCCTGTTCTATGTCTGCAGTCTCTGACCATCTCCTGTACTATGTCTGCAGTCTCTGACCATCTCCTGTACCATGTCTGCAGTCTCTGACCATCTCCTGTACTATGTCTGCAGTCTCTGGTAAGATTTAGTGGTGAAAATGATTAGCGCCCCTCAGTGGTGACTGTGGCATGTTATGTGCCCCTCCCCCTATATATTGTTCCTGGGATAGCTGGTCGATCCCAATCTCCTGCAGACCATTGCAGGGTCGTATTCTCATGGGAATTCCCCAGGATGTGAGGAGTTCCCTCTAAAGGAGACCTCCGCCCAGTGGTTCTTGGTGGATCCTCTGGGATGAGGAGTCTCCAGAGCTGTAAATGCCCCGTGCTGGGAATCCCCCAACATCTGTACAGGGGGGAGGGGTGAGGATTTCCCCGCTCAGGTGAAGGATGAGATCTTCACACCTCGTCTGTGTTTCCAGCTGGAGATCCACCATTGTCCCCCATCCATCAGCAGAATTCCCACCATCTAGACCATGGAGTCCTCATAGTGAGAGAAGAAAATGAGAGCAGAGGGGAGGAGCTATCCACAGCGACCAATCAGAATTGTCTGTTGCTTTTTCCTGAGAAGTGAAATTTGATTGGCTGCAATTGGAATAAGTTCTGCAGTCTCTGACCGTCTCCTGTACTATGTCTGCAGTTTCTGTCCATGTCCTGTACAATGTCTGCAGTCTCTGACCATCTCTTGTACTATGTCTGCAGTCTCTGACCATCTCCTGTACTATGTCTGCAGTTTCTGTCCATCTCCTGTACAATGTCTGCAGTCTCTGACCATCTCTTGTACTATGTCTGCAGTCTCTGACAATCTCCTGTACTATGTCTGCAGTTTCTGTCCATCTCCTGTACAATGTCTGCAGTCTCTGACAATCTCTTGTACTATGTCTGCAGTCTCTCACCATCTCTTGTACTATGTCTGCAGTCTCTGACATTCTCCAGTACTATGTATGCAGTCTCTGTCCATCTCCTGTACTTTGTCTGCAGTTTCTGCCCATCTCCTGTACTATGTCTGCAGTCTCTGACCATCTCCTGTACTGTGTCTGCAGTCTCTGACCATCTCCTGTACTATGTCTGCAGTCTCTGGTATGATTTAGTGGTGAAAAGGATTAGCGCCCCCCAGTGGTGACTGTGGAATGTTATGTGCCCCTCCCCCTATATATTGTTCCTGGGATAGCTGGTCGCTCCCAATCTCCTGCAGACCACTGCAGGGTCATATTCTCATGGGATTTCCCCAGGATGTGAGGAGTTCCCTCTAAAGGAGACCTCCGCCCAGTGGTTCTTGGTGGATCCTCTGGGATGAGGAGTCTCCGGAGCTGTAAATGCCCTGTGCTGGGAATCCCCCAACATCTGTACACGGGGGAGGGGTGAGGATTTCCCCACTCAGATGAAGGATGAGATCTCCACACCCCCTCTGTGTTTCCAACTGGAAATCCACCATTGTCCCCCATCCATCAGCAGAATTCCCACCATCCAGACCATGGAGTCCTCATAGTGAGAGAGGAAAATGAGGGCAGAGGGGAGGAGCTACCCACAGTGACCAATCAGAATTCTCTGTTGCTTTTTCCTGAGAGGTGAAACTTCATTGGCTGCAATTGGAATAAACTCCACCCTTAAATTTTAATGAATCAGCTCCTCCCTGTAGACTGAATCCCAATTTATAGCGGAAAGGTGGCTCCGCCCAGGTCAGAGGTCAGCCTGGGGGTCGGAGCCCCAACTGGGGTCACTGAAATCCTCTCTGAGGTCTCCAGATTGCTGCATTGTCAGTGTATTGGGGGTCACACTGCCATCAATGGTCACATCCAACACATGGGGGCCCCGAGCAGAAGGCACAGCACAGCTCAGCTCACAGCAACTTCAGGAGGGCTGAGCACTGCAGATCTGAATGCCCAGGGAATGGTGAGGATGGGGCAGTAAGCAGAGGACATTGTACATCCGTCTCTCCCAGATCTTCTACTATATAATGTATGGATAGAAAGACACGGAGCGGGGAGGACACTGCTAGGACTGGGGGTGGGGGTTGGATGGACTTACCTTCTACATGGATGGTGTAATAATCTCTCTGTATAATGACTCCTGTAGAGTTGCGTATAATCACCCTGTATCCCCCGTCATTGCCCAGAGTCACATTGGAGATGATGAGACTTCCATTCTCTGATATCCTTGTATTGGGGAAATATCTGACATCAGACGACTTACAATCCAAGTGTACAGCTATTCTTTTCCAGAGTCCAGGAGATTTCTCATAGTACCAGTAAATCCGGTGACATCTCCATCTCTCTGTATGGCTGAGGGTGAGGTGGCGTCTGATGGGGAGGAGAAGGTCAGATCCCGGCCGGGTGAATATTTCCTCCTGAATATCTGGGAGATTTCCTGCACAGACAGAATACAGATCCCAGTCAGGTCACAGTGGACGCTCCCCTCCCCCTCATATAACTCACATTGATGGAGAACCATCTGGAATCCATGAGACCAATGAATAAAAAACCCAACACTCTCCAAGACCTCCATGTGACCAACGTGGGTCAGACCACTGTCACCTTCACCAACTTGTGACCAATGACAGGTCCTCCTCACACCGCACTGTCACTGATACCCAACAACGCCACTCTCAGCCTCACCCGGCACAAAGATTTTCCAGCTTGCGGGACCCAATCTAAGGGCCAGCAGACTGAGAGCGATCATCGCTGGGCTTGGAGAACTCAGCAATGAACTCTTTAACCCCTTGCTGATCGGCTGACTCAGATATACGGCGGCAGGTCGGCTCTCCTGTATGAACCAACGTATCTCTATGTCTCTTCATGTATGAGAGATCGAAGGTGAGCGCGTGCCACCGGTGGTGTGGGAGAGCGCCTGGGGGTCCGGCAGACTCGATGTCCACCAGCGACCCGTGACCGCCTGTTACAGAGGCAGAACGGGGATGTAAATAAATTAGATCCCCATTCTGCCTTATGACATGGAAGATCTTCTGTTCCCAGTAATCGGGATCAGCAATCTCTGTCATGTCCCTGCCAGCCCCTCCCCCCTACAGTTAGAACACACCCAGGGTACACAGTTACCCCCTTGATCGCCCCCTAGTGTTACCCCCTTCCCTGCCAGTGTCATTTATACATTGATCTCTACATTTTATAGCACTGATCAATGTAATGATGTCACTGCTCCCCAAAAACTGTCATTTGGGGTCAGATTTGTCCGCCACAATGTCGCAGTCCCGCTAAAAATCGCAGATCGCCGCCATTACCAGTAATAAATAAAAGTCCATAAATCCATCCCATAGTTTGTAGACGCGATAACTTTTGCACAAACAATCAATAAACATTTATTTTTTATTTTTTTATCAAAGATGAGGAAGAATAAATATCGGCCTAAACTGAGGAAGAAATTAGTTTATTTATATTTATTTGGATATTTATTATAGCAGAAAGTAAAAAAAAAGTTTTTTTTTTTCAAAATTGTCGCTCTTTTTTGTTTATAGCACAAAAAAATAAAAACCGCAGAGGGGATCAAATACAACCAAAAGAAATCTCTATTTGTGGGAAACAAAGGACAACAATTTTATTTGGGTGCGACGCCGCACGACCGCGCAATTGTCAGTTAAAGTGACGCAGTGCCAAATCGCAAAAAATGGCCTGGTCATTAAGGGGGGTAAATCCTTCTGGGGCTGAAGTGGTTAACCTGCCACCAACCAACCATCTTTGAATACCCTGCAGTATAAATACCTCAGTACTTTGATGATTAATCCCGGGGTTATAGCAGCAGCAGCTCCCAGAACCTCGCTATCATTATTTTCTGTGCATCGAATAAAAGTGATCCCAGCAGCAAATTCACCGCAGGACCACTTTTAGAGGTGGCGGGGGAGGTGCCCCCCGGCACTTTCCAGTCGTTTCCGCCCACCTCCCAACTTTCTGAGATGGGAATGAGGGACGCCTATTAGCAAAAGTATGCAGGCATAGGACACACCCCCTGCCACGTCCCCTTAAAGGAGAATTATAGAAAGAATGATTAGCTAAACCCACAAATGCTTTTTTACCACTTCTATTCCTTTATATTGGCTTTTTAATGTACAAATGCAGCAATTTAGAGATTGGATGAAAGGTTTAGGATTGTAAAACACTTTTTGATAGATAAATAGTGGATTTTATATATAGGAATATGCATCAGACCAAAATGAGGGACAAATGAAGAGGAATGAGGGACAGAGGGACTTTGTTCCAAATCTAGGACAGTTGGAAGATTTGGTTTCCAGGTTTACCAGAGCTGGTCCAGCTGATGGATGGGCAGGAAGTCAAGTGAGGACAAGATGGCCCCCTTTTGGCTTTATGCCCTTGGAGGACCGGAGCGACCTCTGACGTCACTTCCTGTTCTCAGGCATTAAGAAATAATTGTTTTTTTTAAAGTCAGTGTCAAAATATTTTTTTTCTCTTTCGTTTTTAAAGGTAGAGAAGATATTTGGGGTCTTTTTGACCCCAGATCTCTCCATAAAGAGGACCTGTCATGCTTATTTCTATCACAAGTGTAGCACCCTTCACGCTAGGTAGGTGTAGTGTGAGGTTTTTGGTGGGTTAGGTAAAATTTAGTCAGGCCTGATTGTTTTGTTTCTGGGCTGGGAGTGGCTCAGGTAGGATTGAATGATTCACAGATGGTGTCATTGGGACCTCCCACTTCTTTCCAGAAGCTTCTGGTGTTCTCTAGAAAGAGAGCTGGAAGGCAGGTGGAGCCACCTGGGGTGTTCTAAGGAGCCCTGACCAATTCCCAATCTGTATTGGCAGAGGGCAGGCCTCCTTAAAAACCCAGGGTCAGCCCAATCTGGGAGGAGAAGTTCCGGTGAAAATGTATATATGGAGTAGTGTGGGCTGTCATGTTCAGGGGGAGCTCCCAGTCTGGGAGGAGAAGTTGGGGTGGAAGTCTGGAGATGGAGTAGTGTGGGCTGTCATGGTCAGGGGGAGCTCCCAGTCTGGGAGGAGAAGTTGGGGTGGAAGTCTGGAGATGGAGTAGTGTGGGCTGTCATGGTCAGGGGAAACTCCCAGTCTGGGGGGGTGACCCCGGGCCTGGAGTGCTCAGGTGCAGCCAGGAGGAGAGAGATCTTGGTGGCAGGCACAAGGCAGACTGGAAAGGACTGCATGAGAGAGCACTATCCAGGAGAGATCTCCAGTGTGGAACTACAAGTGTCAGGATGTCAGTGAGCAACACACCCTGGGAAACTGTTAGAGGCATGCCGGAGCGGATTGGGGTGAGAGACAATCTGGGAAGGATGCAGAAGCCAGTATGGGATTCCTATGTTGCTGGGGTAGTGAAGAAGGTCATGGAAGCTGGAGGAGCTGAGGGGCCGGGAGGAAGATGGGCTGAGAGTAGTAGTCCATCAAGCCAGCTGGCATACAGTACTTGCTACATTTTGGAGGCCATCTGCCTCTACCTGTAATGGGCGGTCCAGAGGCCCTGCTTCAACTATAGCAGGCCTCACCATGTGTGGTCTCACCATAGCTAGGCTGGAAGAAGATGTAATGGAGGCCTGATAAATATCCTTTCAGGTCTCACCTGTAGAAGGAAGTGTTGTGCAGGAGAGAAGTACAAGGAGAGTAACGGTCAGCAAGTGATGTGCTGGAGGAAGATGGAGAGATGTATATACTGGAGAGTGTATATAGAGGTCCCATGTATAGAACTGTTCAATGCCTGGACATCCCATAATCATCCCTCCCCCATCCAAGGTCCAATCCCCTAATAAAAAACAAAACAAAGTACCGGCCTGTTCTGTGTCTCGGGATGTGAGGAAAAGTGTGACTGAGGGCAGTGTGATCAGGTGAACCACATCAACCAGCCACCCCTAAGGGGGCCATTGGCTCCACAACGGATGTTAACTTTCCTTGTAATAGCAATAAAAGTGATCAAAAAACAAATAAATAAATAAATACAGACGCACACGTAAGTCGTGCCCCAAATATGTAAGCGGTGTTTACATCATACATGCCGTGATCATTAGAGCGAGAGCAATAATTCTATCACCAGACCTCCTCTGTAACTCTAAACTGGAAACCTGTAAAAAAAATGAAAACATCGCCTGTGGAGATTTTTAAGTACCGTCGTTTGTCGCCATTCTACGAGAATGCCCAATTTTAAAGTGTGACATGTTAGGTATCTATTTACTCGGCGTAACCTCATCTTTTATATTATACAAAAAAGTTGGGGTAACTATTGAGATCTTTTTTTTTTATTCATTAAAATGTATTTTTTCCAATAAATTGCGTTTGAAAGACGCTGCACAAATACGGTGTGACAAAAAATATTGCAATGGTCGCCATTTTATTCTCTAGGGGCTTTGCTAAAAAAAAATATAATGTTTGGGGGTTGTTATCGGATAGAAGTAAATCTGTCCTTATTCTGGCTGTACTGTTATTATTTCATGAGTTATGAAATACACTGAAGCTATTTATTCTACCAGGGAAGAGAGACCTCTCTCCCATCCCACCGGGGAACCTGGGACTGCAGCTGACCATAGAGATGATAGAGGAACGGAACATCCCGATCATCTCTATGGTCTAGGAAACCTTGCATCCGGAGTCAAAAAACAGGATGGCTCTTTTTTGTTTTATTGGGGGGTTAAACTTGGATGGGGAGGGATGATTATGGGATGCCCAAGGATCAACAGTTCTTTACACGGTACCTCTATATACCACTCAGTATATACACTTCTCCTTCCTCCTACACAACTCTTGCATCTCAGCGATTCCTTGTTCCTCATTCCTGCACAATACTTGTTTTCAGCCTAGCTAGCGCATGGTGAGGCCTGCTCTGGCTTTGACCAGGCCTCAGTAACCACCTTTTGCAAGCAGGGACCGTGGGCCCCTATAGTGTAGAGAAAGTGTGAAGAAGTGCTAGCTAGACTGATGGACTACTGCTCCCAGACCATCCTCTTCCAGGCTTCATCAGTCCTCCTGACTGCAAATGCCTGCACACTGCCCATTGACACCAAAGTTCCAGTCTCCTCCTGCACCTCTTCCAGACTGTCTTCCTCCCAATCTGCTACAGAGTGCATCTCCATTTCCCTGGGCTGTGTCACTCACGACACCCGGTGGACTTCTCCCGGAGACCCTGCTGGTAGTACTCTTCTCCTGGTGTCCTTTCCTGCTCCTCCTTGTGCCTCTCTGATAGGATCTTGCTCATCCTGGATACACCAGACCCCCGAGCCGAGGTCACCCCCCCAGACTGGGGACTCCCTCAAGGCCCCCGACAGCCTTCAGTACTCTGTCTCCATTCTCCAACTTCCACCCGAACTCTCCTCCTAGACTGGGCTGCCCCAGACTATTTGAGAAGGCCTGCCCCCTGCTAATCCAGGTTGGGGATTGGTCAGGGTGTCCCAAATACCCAGCAGTTCCACCTCTTCTACCCCACTCCCCTTTTCCAGAACTTTCTGAAAAATCAAGGAGGGGTCTGTAATGATATCACATGCAGGACACACAAAACTCCATCATTTTGTCATAAGTACGCCATGACAGTTCTAACATAGGACAAAACTTTTCATTCCCCCTCCCTTCAAATTAGGAATTTCTGGGTCCTCTACAGCCTCCAAAAAGCCTGGGAGATGTTTTGGCAAGCCTAATCATAAACCAATAAATCAGATCCATTAAAAGACCACACAGGAGGCCTTGATGATAAGGAAAGACCATAAACTCCCTCCCTCAGGCAGCTGTGACATTCCAGAGAACCTCAAGCAAATTTAAGCTTAAAATTTACCCACATTTCATAACTCCAGATAGGAACGTGACATATTAATAAAAAGTGTACCGTGTATACGCGTGTATAAGTCGACCCGTATATAAGCCGACCCCCCTACTTTTGCCCAAAAAATATGGGAAAACTTATTGACTCACGTATAAGCCTAAGTGGGAAATGCAGCAGCCACTGGTAAATTTCAAAAATAAAAATAGATACCAAAAAAAAATTACCAATGAGGCATTAGTAGGTAAATGTTTTTCAATATTTATTTCAAATAAAAACAGTTAACTAGCTCTGTAAATGTAAAAGAGGGTCAACAAAAACAATATGGTAGCAACAATAACTTTAAATACCGTAAATTACCGTACAGAAAACCTTAGCTCAACCAGTAACCAAGGTAAAATCCAAAAGTTAAAATCCTTCAAAACTGGATTCCTCTTCATCATCTGTATGTCCAAACAGAGCTTCAGCTGCATCTTTTGTGAGGCTATCAGCATAAACGTTATCATCACTAGTTTCGCAAACATCGCCATCACTGCTGTCATTCTCATACAAAGCGCTGTCTTCGCTGCCATCCATAGCATTACTAATGCCACATTTCTTGAAGGCGCGTTGCACCATTTCCTCTGGAATCTCTTCCCATGCATCACGAACCCATTTGGCTATCAGTTCTATTTCAGGCTTCTTCAGATTTCCAACTTTTGTCAGTTGGGCTTGACCAGATGACATCCATTCATGCCACATCTTTCGCACACGGTCTTTAAAAGGTTTATTCAAACACACATCTAGGGGCTGCAATACAGATGTAAGGCCACCTGGAATAACGGCCAAAGTAACTTGAGAAGACTTTGCCAATTTTTTTATGTCATCAGATGTGTGAGCTCTGAACATATCCCAAACCAGCAATGATGTTTTTTTCTTCAAGGCTGCTCCTGGTCGTCCGTTCCAAATTTCGTCTATCCATTTTTTTGTTCCGTCTTCATCCATCCAGCCTTTAATGTGTGCGCGCACTGTAATTCGTGGTGGGAATTTGACCTTTTTAGGCAAGGTCTTCCTTTTAAAAATAATGACAGGCCTCAGCTTAGTTCCATTAGCCAAACATGACAGAACGACTGTGAAATGTTTTTTCTCATTTCCTGTGGTTCTTAGAAAAATAGTTTTCTCTCCCAAACTGGCCACAGTTTTGTTGCTGGGAAGATCAAAGGTCATAGGTGTTTCATCCATATTCCCAATATCTCCCAGGTCATAGTTATGGATCCTTCTTTGTTTTATGATGAACGAATGGAATGACATCACTTTTTCATCAAGGTCTTTTGGCAACTTCTGAGAAATCTTTGTTCTTTGCCGCAAACATAGACCAAACCTATTCATGAAGCGGGAGCACCATCCTGCTGACGCAACAAAATGTTCAATACCTGGTGCTTTTAGTTTGTCATCTTTAGCCATTTGAAGGGCACGTAAGCGAATTCCCATGCGTGTTACACAGTAACCATTTTGACGACACTCCATAACCCATTTATGCAATTCAGCCTCTAGAGCCCCATATGAAGTCTTTACACCACGTTGAGCTTTTTTTGCCTTTGGAATCTTTTCCAAGTCAGCTTTCATTTTCCGCCAATCCCTCGCTTGTTTTTCATGAACAGAAAATTCTCTACCTGTAATACTGTTATTGCTTTCTTCTGCCCTTAACACAACTTTAAGTTTGAAACCAGCTTCGTATGACCTGCGTTTTTTTTTTTTGACTCGGGATTAGGAGTAGCGGGATCCATTTCTAACATGATAAAAAAAAAAGACTTCAAAAAGAATGCCGTACCATAGCGATTTAATTCTCAATAGAGCAGCCTGTGTCAGAGCTCATGATATACAGTACAAGCTGCATTGCCTACGCACTGTTACTGCATGTGCTGTGTTACTG
>BLSH010313166.1:19149-36710 GCA_018402905.1 Glandirana rugosa
ACCAAACAACCAATATGGAAGAAATAATTTCTGAAGAAGGACATCCCCAAACAATACGCCGTAAACACCCCCACCCAGAAGCCCCCTATTCTCCGTGTTCGAGACCTGACACACCTCAAATACGCCACAAGACCCAAATCAATATACATAGCACCCAACAAGCTACTGACCGACCATCAAGAGCAATCTACCTTAATATTACTCGATACTGACAAATCACTCGAATCCGAATACTAATTAGATACGTGTTCCCTACATTTACTAAACCACCCATAGGCACACGGCCCAAGATACCTAACTAAAATCCCATCATTAAGCCCACTGAGGATGTTTCTGGTAGTTCTTTATTATCCATGTTATCTTTGCCGGTTGTTACCATGCATTAAGGCTTGATCTGTATTGATTATCTTCTTACTGAAATATCTATGTAAACCTTTAATGCTGTTACCTTTATTACCAATAAAAACATTTTAAAAGGGGAAAAAAAAAAAAGCCACATGTGTATCCTGTGGCCCTCTTACAAAGTTATTCTAACTTCACCCCATATCTGGCACATGCACTGGGGAGATAATGTTTGATGTTAAATTTCAACTACAGGCAAAGCCTTTTTTTCAAAAAAGTTTTGCATTTAGTTAAACTATAAAGTGGTTGTAAAGGCATATATAAAAAAAACTGTCATAAATGAATGCATTTTAACCAGTTGTCGACCGACCGCCGTCATACCACGGCAGGTTGGCACTGCTGCGCGAATCACAGCAGCTGTACGGCGGCTAGCGCAGCCGCAGTTGCAGTGCGAGACTGCGGGAATGACACCCGCTGATTGGCCAAAGCATGCAGATGGCTTGCATGCTTTGTCCAATCACAGTGCACTCTGCTGTGAGAGCTATGATTGGCCAAAGGTAGGGTGCCTTTAGCCAATCATGGCTCAGAGGTCTCAGTCCACGCCCCACACTATATAAGGCTGCTTGAACAGCGGCCGTATGTAGTGTGTGAAAGTGGAGACTGGAGAATTGAGCTAGTTTAGCAAGGTTAGTTAGTGGCAGTGTAGTATATAGATACAGTGCAGCCTATATATAGTCAGTGCAGGCAGTGTAGTATCTAGATACAGTGTAGCATATACACACTCTGCATTCAGTGTAGACTATATATATATATATATATATATATATATATATATATATATATATATATATATACAGCACATTCGGCGGCGTACAGTATATAATACAGTGTAGTGTGGTTTTCGAAAAAATCTTCATCATGTCCGGAAAGGCCACCAAGGAGAGGCAGATGCTCCCAGGCCACTAAAAGAGGACAAGTAGCCTCTGTGTCTACAGTGAAAAGTGGTGGTGGTGGACATGGTGCATCCTCACGCTTGTCCTATTTTTCTGCTGTTGGTTGTGTTATTGAGCCACAACATGCAGAAGAGTTGATAAGGTGGATAACTAAGCCATCCTCTTCCTCCTCCTCCTCCTCCTCCTCTGTCACCCAGGCTCATACTAGTTTGTCTTCCAATCCAGCTGCCAAATTGGCCTATTCCACTGATCCTTGTCCACAGTTACTCCTTCCATAGCCCCACCATCATGTACGGAGGAGTCACCAAAATGATTCGACCATAGTGTTGGCTATATGCTGATGAAGGATTTGAAACAATTTGAAGGCTAAGATGTTGGTTCTCAGGTTCATTAAGGGAGTAATGTGAGCTTAGAGAGAGGGGTTGCCACAAAAGGACAAGAAACTAGCAGTCATGCTCCCCCAGCTGCAGCATACTGCCAAGTTTGCTCCAGTGATGAGGAGGGAGGGAATGATTAGGGACACTGACTGTACATGGGTGCCTGAGACAGGAGAAGAGGAAAGTGAGGAGGAGAAGGCACAACTCCAACGAGGCAGGATGTCCTCCAGGGGCCAGCTTAAGGGCAGCCACCCTATTGAATCACACCACAGAGCTCCACAGGAGCAGGGCGCTGCTGACTCCCCGCTGACTTCCAAAAGTTCAATGGTGTGGGCTCTTTTCAACACTTGTGCAGTAGATCACACTGTTGCTGTTTGCAATCTATGTCTGCAGGGGATCAAGCATGGCCAGAACAGCAGCCGCTTGGGCACCACATGCTTGACAAGACATATGACGACCTGCCATGCAGTCCATTGGCAACAGCACCTCAAAAACCCACATCATAAAATACGGCGGACTTCTCCTTGCTCCTCACCTGTGACCTCAACCCCTACTATACCTCCAGTCCTCTCAAAAGCCTGCACTGAGAGGAATAAAGGTATAGCAATGGGCGCCACAAGTACTTGCAGCCAATCTGCTAGCAGTTCATCACCAGCTGATTTCAGCAGGCAAAATTTCCCTACCCCAGTTGCTGAACTGTAAAAAAAATACTGTCCCAGCCATCCACATGTGCAGCGTCTAAATGCTAGCTTGGCCAAATTGCTAGCACTACAACTGCTGCCCTTTCAGCTGGTAGACTCTGGCCCTTTTCGTGAGTTTGTGGAATGTGCTGTACTGCAGTGGCAGGTTCCAAAATGAAATTTCTTTTCACGTAAGGCCCTACCGTCATGTAGAAGGCAATGTTTTGGCATTCTTGGACAGCGTGGTCAGCAACAAGGTTCATATTATCGCTGACTCATGGTCCAGCAGGCATGGTCAGGGAAGTTACCTTTCCTTCACGGCACACTGGATAACTCTGCTAGCAGCTGGTAAGAATGCAGGACAGGGTTCAGTGTTGGAGCTAGTTCCACCACCACGCCTCCAAAAAATGGTGGTGATTCTGCCACATCTGCTTCCTTCATCTCCTCCTCTTCTTCTTCCTCTGTGGCCTGTTCTGCAGAAGTGTCCTCTGAACCAGCAGTGATTCCTAAGCGCTCAAGGGACTACGCAAGCAGTCATGCTAAAAGATGTCATCCGGTGTTCAATTGGTCTGTGTAAGGGACAGGAGCCACATAGGGGCAAAGATTCTGTCAGCTCTGCAGGGGCAGGCTCAGAGGTGGTTGACGCCACAGCAGCTTGAGCCAGGAATGGTTGTGTGCCACAATGGCACCAACTTTCTCTCTGCCCTCCGATAGGTACTCTCGACACATGTTGCATGCTTGGCACAAGTCCTGAATTTGGTGGTGCAGCATTTCTTGACCAGGTACCCAGGCTTACCAGATATTCTGAGGCAGGCCAGAAAAGTCTGTGGTCATTTTCAGAGGTCATACAATGCCACTGCTTGGCTAGCTGACATTCAGCAGAAATTCAACCTGCCCACCAACCGCCTCATTTGTGACATGCCCACCAGGTGGAACCCAACATTGGCAATGCTGCAGCGGCTGCTCGCACAGAAGAGGACTATAAATGAGTACCTTTGGGAGTATGGCACCAGGACAGGCTCAGGGGAGCATGGCTTCTTTTCGCCACACCAGTGTTTACTGATCAAGGATGCATGCACTGTCCTGTCACCATTTGAGGAAGCCACAAGGATGGTGAGCAGTGACAATGCATACATCAGTGACATTGTCCCTCTAGTGTTCCTGCTGGAGCACACACTGCGTGGAATCATGGACAGGGCACTTGAGGCAGAATAGCGGGAGGGAGAGGAGGACTTCCTTTCCTCTCAATGCCCCCTTTTATGCAGATAGCATTCCTGCAGGGCCGACAAACACACAGGAAGAAGAGGAGGAGGAGGAGGAGAATTGTGTCAGCATGGATATGGAAGATAACACGCAACAGTCTTCAAGGGATGGTTCAGTCCCCAGACACCAAAGGAGTTGTACGTGGCTGGGAGGAGGTAGTTCCTGACAATGTCATCCTCAGTGACAGAGAGGACTCTCATGTCTCCTCAAACTTACGCTGTATGGCCTCCCTGATTCTGCAAAGCCTGCAAAAAGACCCAAGGATTTGTGGTATCAAGGAGAGGGATCATTACTGGCTGGCAACCTTTCTTGATCCACGTTACAAGGGTAAAGTTGCAGAGCTCATCCTGCCTTCGCAGAGGGAGCAGAGGATGAAATATCATCAGGATAGCTTGAAGAAAAGTTTGTGCAATGCCTTTCCAGACCCTGGGAATTTACCATTTCCTGGTGCTGGACAACGTGTTTCTGAGAGTTTGTTCAGTCAGGGGAAGAGTAGTGGAGAAGGTGGCCAGCTGTCCTATGCCTTTAACAGGTTCCCGACCGCGCGCCGTGTTTCCACGGCGGCAGTCGGGACGCTGAGCGCGAATCACCGTAAATAAGCGGCGATCTGCATTCAGCCACCAGGGGGCGCGCGTGCCCACCCGCCGCACTCCTGAGGAGTGTGCCCGCGGCTCGGGTGGCCCCGATGTCCGCCGGCGAGCTGCGATGAGCGGCTACAGGGAGAGAACGGGGAACCGCCGATGTAAACACGGCGGTTCCCCGCTCTTTTAGTGGGGGCATGAGAGGTCTACTGATCCCTGTCACTGGGATCAGTTAGATCTCTCATGCCCATGTTAGCCCAACCCCCCCACAGTAAGAACACACCCAGGGAACACAGTTAACCCCTAGCTCTCCCCCCCAGGTTAACCCCTTCACTGCCAATGACATTTATACAGTAATCAGTGGACATTTAAATTTCTGATCGCTGAATAAATGTCATTGGTCCCAAAAAAGTGTCAAAAATGCCCGACATGTCCGCCCCAATATCGCATTACTGCTAAAAATCGCAGATCACCGCCATTACTAGTAAAAAATAAAAAAAAATAAAAAACTCCAGAAATGAATTCTCACCATCCGTAAACGCGGCCACTTTTGCGCAAACCAATCAATAAACGCCGATTGAGATTTTTTTAATCACAAATATGAGGAATTATATAAATCGGCCAAAAACGGTGAAAAAAAATGTTTTTTTATATTTTTTTTTTATTTGAATTTTAGCAAAAAGTAAGAAATTTGGGTTTTTTTGCAAAATGGTCGCTCTTCTTTTGTTTATAGCGGCGATAAGAAATGACGCAGAGGCGATCAAATACCACCAAAAGAAAGCTCTATTTGTGGGGAAAAAAAGACGCAAATTTTGTTTGGGTGCAACGTCACACGACCGCGCAATTGTCAGTTAAAGCGACGCAGCGCCGAATCGCAAAAAGTGCTCTGGTCCTAAAGCTGCAAAACCTTCCGGTTGGTAAGTGGTTAAACAATTCTTCAGTCCTCAGCACCCAGGGCACAACCATTGGCAGTGTCTGCATTATATGTTGCAGGAATATCTAGGGGCAAGAGCAGACTTTGAGACCTTTCCAACTGAGAATCCACTGAGTTACTGGGTCTTGAGGATGGACCACTGGCCGGAACTTGCTCAATATGCAATTTTGCTACTGACCTGTCCTGAATCCAGCATGCTTTCTGAATGGATATTCAGTGCTGCTGGAGGGTTTGTAATGGATCAAAGAGTGCACCTGTCCACAGACTCCATTGATAGGCGTTTTTTCACTTTAAGCATTATTAAAATCACTGCTGCTGAAAAGAAAAACAATCATTTTAAAAACTTTTTTTTGCATTGAGACATGTCCCCTAGGGCAGTACCCAGTCCGCATACACTTTTTATGGCAATAACTTGCATAAAAGCCCTTAAAATAGCACTTTTGACTTTTCATGTTCGTGTCCCATTGACTTTAATAGGATTTGCGCGTATTGCCTGTTTGTGGTTTTCTGATGAGAACCGAACCAGGGGTTGTTCAGCCCATCCCTACTTATAAGCAAGTAATTGGACAATAAAGGGATACAGGGGTCCAAGTACTGCCCTGAGGGACATGTATCAATGCAAAAAAAATGTAAAAATTATTTTTTCAGGAGCAATGATTTTAATGATGCTAAAAGGGCAACTATAAAAAGTAAAAAATCCTTTAAATATAGTTCCTGGGGGTCCCCTTAGTCTGCCCGCAAAGTTGCACATCTGTATCATATATAGAACATTCTGCAGCAAAAATGACATTGCTAAAGAAATACAAAGAGTCGAATCACACTTAAATTTACTCGCTGTTGCAATTGCCGGCACCTGGCTATTGACAAAAATAAAGAAAAGCAAACAGCAAGCGAACACCCCCCTGAGCCATATGTTGATGGGGACAAGGGTCCCTTCCCCACAACCCTGCCCGGTGGATGTGGGGGTATGCGGGCAGGGGATGATCAGAATCTGGAAGCTTCCTTTAACAAGGGGGCATCCAGATCCTGTCCCCCAATGTGAATGAGTATGGCCTATCCATTCACCAAAAAAGTGTCAAAATGTAACAAAAGCAGTTTTTGACAATTCCTTTATTAAGCTTTACCACGTGACGAATCACAGCTGATCATGATGTAAGCAGGAAAAGCCGCATATCGGCTTTTCCTCTACTCACGTCTGCAGACGCAACTAGATGAGAGACGATTGGCGGCTCTCCTGACAAGGGGGGTCTGCACTGATTGTTTATCAGCGCAGCCCCCCCTAGGATTACAGGATCACCACCCAGGACCACCAGGGAGCCCACCAAGGACCACTAGGGAATGGCCACCCATGGACCACCAGGGAGACAACCAGGGAAGCCCACCCTGACCACCAGGGAGCTCACCCATGGACCACCAGGTAAGGGGCTCAGTGCCCAACAGGGATGGCACTCAGTGCCACCTTGGATGTCACCCAGGACCACCAGGGAATGCCAGGGAAGGACCACCAGGGAATGCCACCTAGCATTGCCACCTATCAGTGCCCACCAGTGCCACCTATCAGTGCCCACCGGTGTCATCTATTAGTGCCACCTATCAGTGCCCATCAATGCCACCTATCAGTACCCAGTGCCACCTATCAGTGCCCATCAGTGCCACCTATCAGTGCCCATCAGTGCCCATCATTGCCGCCTATGAGTACTTATCAGCGCCCATCAGTGCCGCTTATCAGTCCCATCTATCAGTGCTGCATATATGTGCCTCATCAGTGCCCATCAGTGCCCCTTCATCAGCACCCGTCAGTGTAGCCCCATCAGTTCCCATCAGTGCAGACTCATTAGTGCCCATCAGTGATGGTGAAAACATACTTATTTATAAAGTTTTGTGGCAGAAACAAAGAAAACTTTTTTTTCGAAAATGTTGGTCTTTTTTTATTTGTAGCGCAAAAAATAGAAACCCCAGAGGTGATCAAATACCACCAAAAGAAAGCTATATTTGTGGGAACAAAATGATCAAAAAAATTTGGGGTACAGCATCGCATTACCGTGCAATTGTCATTCAAAATGCGACATCGCTGAAAGCTGAAAATTGGTCTGGGCGGGAAGGGGGGTAAGTGCCTAGTATTGAAGTGGTTAAAAAATAAAAAAAACAGTATCCCCCGATGTAAACCCATCATCAATCACGCTGTTCACCGCACCTAAAAAAAAACTCGCCATCCATGAAGGTTGGCGAGATACTGCAGGCTCCGCCGTTTGACAGTTCTTATATATGTAGGGGTGGGGTCACCTAGCAACATTACCTGGTGGCACAGCCCCTTCTAACATCAAAGACAGGTGTATGCTGGGTCAGTGACATCACAAGGTGCAGTTCCACCAGGTGACATAGCCAGGTGGCTCCACCCCTTACCAATATAAGAACTGTCAAATGGTGGAGCCTGCAGTAGGTGGCCATACCTTAGTATGAGGAAAGCTATATATCCTAACCCTAAAAATAAGAACATTTGAAATGACTGCAGTGTTTGCTCCAAAATGAATTTACAGCTAATTCAAGTGAGTGTTATTTTTTTTTTTCCAATAATTTTTATTAAAGTTTTGCATAGAAACTTACAAACATTTATGCACACAGTACACAGATTAATTGGTGTACAGATATATACAGTGAGTGGTATATTGTAGTTTTCATGCTTCCTGGGAACTTATGGATGGTGTGTGACACCGGCAAACAATACTAACCCTTGATTGTAGATATAACAAGACCAGATTTTCCAGTTAGAGTTGAAGCTAGCACATTTGGAACAGTTAATGGCTAATAGCCTTTCAAAGTTGTAGTTTCTATTAACCATTCTTTTTAGATGGGAGATATTAATGCTACTGGCGGATTTCCAGTTTTTTAAGATTAGGGAGCATGCTGCTAGTAATATGTGTGTTACGACTTGTCTGTGGTTTGAAGGGAGTTTTTCGATGTTTATGTGTAGTAGAGATAGTTCTGGGTTAGGCTGTGTTATAATCTCTGTCAGGGAGGATATCAATTGGAAGGTTCCATTCCAGAAGCTTGTAAGATTTGGACATTCCCAAAACGTGTGGATGAGATTGCCTATGTGTCCGCATCCCCTCCAACATGTGTTTGGCATGTTTGGAAAAAATTTGGCAAGTCTGTTGGGAGTGTAATACCACCTGTTGATGATTTTGAGGGACGTTTCCCAGTGGTTCATGCAGTGCGTGGCTTTGTAGATTTCTTTCAGGGCTGTCAACCATTGGATTTCAGTAAAATTGGTGTGTAGGTCAGTTTCCCACTTGGTGATATGTTTGTTTTTCTGAAATGTGTCTTTTCTTTGAATAAGATTATAGAATAATGTGATGCCTTTAGTTTTTGAGTTGTTTGTGTTATAGAACAGCCAAGCTGCTGATGGAATGCTGACGGTTTTATAAGGGTGTTGTTTTAGAAAGTCAGCAATTCTTGCGCATGCAAAGTGTAGTTTGTTTGGGAGATTATATTCCCAAATTAGCTGTGTTATTGTTTTTAGTTTGTAATTTTGTACGAAGTCATGTACGTATTTCATACCATGTTCAGCTAACTGTCTTGCAGGGAGATATGGTATTTGGGTTTTTAATACTTCTATAGGTAGTTTGTGTTCAGTAGTCTGGGTTTTAGCGTGTTTTTGACATTGGAGAAGTCTCCACACCTGTAGAGATACTAGGATTGATGGTGAAAGGGTTTTAGATGGCCATTTTGTCCAGGAGTCCACCAGCAGCATTGCCTTTAGATTTTGTGTGGGAGCTGTGTTTTTTTCAATATCGACCCAGGCTGGAGAATTGTCTATTTCGAAACCAGTCTTTGATTTGGTCTAGTCTTACCGCCCATAGGTGATTCCTAAAGTCTGGGATCCCTGCCCCTCCCACCAGTTTATTTTTAATTAGGTTTACTCGGGAGCATCTCGCCTTCCCCCCCCCCCATATAAATCTCCACATGGAACTCATCAGGGCTTGTGTATACTTTGATGGAAAGTGGAATGGTAGCACTCTGTACATATAGAGGATCTGCGGGAGTATCATCATTTTATACGCCGCCACTCTACCCATCCACGAGATTTCCTTTTTTGCTATGTTTTTTAATTGGTTATCAATATTAGCAACAAGTGGTTTAATATTAGTTGGTACTAATGAGTTATTGGATTGGGTCAAGGTGATTCCTAGATATTGTATGCCCTCTTCTGACCATTTGTATGGCATGGATTCTTCCATTTTTTTCCTGGTGTGTGTAGGTATACCCATATTTAGGAGTAGTGGTTTGTTGAAATTAACTTTATAACATGATATTTTGCTAAATTCTGTAAGGATTTCATGTGCAATCGGGAGAGAGGAGTGATTGTTATTTTTTTCAATATTATTTTTTTACTTTACAAACATGTCATACTTACCTACTCTGTGCAGTTTTTTTACACAGAGCAGCCCCGATCTTCCTCTTCTCAGGTCCTCCGCTGACACTCTGGGCCCCTCTGCTTTGCCGAGTGCCCCATAGCAAGCCACTTGCTGTGGGGGTACTCGTGCATGCTTGCTCCCAAGCCAGCTCTCTGCATCCATAAGACAGAGAGCATGGCTCAGCCCCACCCCCTGCTCCCGCCTCACTGGTGGTGATTGACAGCAGCGGGAGCCAATGACCTCCAGTCTCATGCACATTGCTGGATCAAGATTGGGCCTAGGTAAGTATTGGGGGGGGGGGAGCTGAGGTGGAAGCTGCACACTTAAGGTTTTTTAACTTTATGCATAGCATGCATGAAGGTAAAAAAATCTTCAGCCTTAACAACCATTTTAATGTTTGTAAAGCATCCAATCACTCTTTATTAAACTTTTAAATATTTTTGTTTAATACAATGTACATTTGACTTTTATTGAGCCCATCTACATTTAAAGGGACCCTGTTGTCTGTATAAAAAAATCCAGGCTGCAGAATTCTGTGAAAGAAAAAGTTGAATATCTCCTTAGCAGGTGGTGAGTCAAATCTTTGTCTTTTTTCACAATAAGCAGCATGAGAATTGCAATGCCTTTTTGTGTAGAAAGCCAAACTCTGGGCAAGTAATGGATTTTAGAAAAAAAATGTGCCCCCAGCTTATCTGAAAGAGTCATACTACAAGGTCCTGCAGCAGCCAGCACTCAGATACTCTTTACTCCTGCCTCATAATGTAGCCAGACCCTCCATTGTCCTGACAAGTCTCTGGCCATTTGTACTAATTTTCTACTGGTTTTGCCCTCTATTCCTATTGAACAAAAACCCAAGCTAGAATGGCACCGCCTTGCATACTAGGCAAGGAAACACTAAAATGTGAAACTATAACAATTCCTCTAAAAGGAAATCAGCTGCACTACTCCTTTAAATTATATACCGTATAATTTATTAAATGCAACAACATATAGTGCCCTAACTTCTAAAATCAATTAAAATTGCCTCGTAACTTATAAAGGAGCGCTCTGGAATGTAAATACCATATTTAATAAAAAAATGTGTGAAACCCTTATTTGTGTTCGGACAATGAAATGTTCCACAGTAGCGCATTACATTTAACAATTAGGCTTCATGCACACAGGACATTAAAAAAAGTCCTAAAAATGTCACTAGCTTATCAGTGATTTTTTCTGCTTTTACCAGCGTTATATTACCAGCGTTATATTACCAGCGTTTTTTTTCACGTTTTTAAAGGGCTAGCATTTTTTTTTTCTCAATTGATCTAAAACATCCAAAAACATTGGGAATCGACGTTTAGCCGCGATTTTAAGTGTTTTTGGGTGTTTTTGAGCGTTTTTAGTGCTGAATGTTTTTACAGCTGAAAAACTACTCTCAGAACCCTCTGGTCTTGGGTTCTTTACAGCTCAAAAACGTCACTGCTAAAAACAGTTGATAACAGCCTATGTGTCCATGAACACATAGGATAACATGATGGAGGGTTCATTGACTGTAGAAAAAAACGTCTGCAACTAAAAACAGCTGATGTAAAACAGTAAAAAAAATGCCCTGTGTACATGAGGCCTAATAGAAAAAATGAATATATAGGTGCAAACATAAATACTATTTAACTTGAAAATGAAAATTGTTGTGACCACTATAAAGTCCAAATTGAAGTGTTATCAATTTTCCTCTGTGCTCAGTCCAAACAATGACCACACCCTTTGTATGAGATGTTAAAAAACAATACAATCTTGATTCCACCACCATTGTGACACAAGTGAACCCTTCTCTCTCTGGAAGCTCACTCCCCAGATCATATGCCTCCCACTCTCATGGGTAGGCTCAAGCATTTTGATAATAGTTGAATCTCAGAAATATTAGGTCACACTTTCCACAGTAGGGAGACTGCACTCCTCTCATCTGCCCTGATCCTCACACTCAGGATGTACTAGCTGAAGCACACAGCTTCTCCCATCAGAGCAGGGATCTGGCTTAAAGCCTGGTTCATACTTATGCATATTTTAGTGCATTTTCAGTTTTGCAGAAACACACTACAGTCCACTTAACATGGTTTCCTATGGGTCACGTTCACACCTATGAATTTTATGGAAAGGGTCAGGGACTTTTTCTGGCTTTGGTTCCATAGACTTCAATGGATCAAAACCGTGTATTGAAAAACGCAAATTGCACCTAGGATTTGCCAACTGGAGCCTGCATAGCCATGAACCAGGCCTTAACCACTTGCCGACCGCCGATTGGCATTTGACGGCTGCAAAGTGGTTCGTTCCCGCAAAACGCCGTCATACGACGGCGGCTGCGGGAACGAGTTTAGTGAGCGCGTGCGCGCCGCCGGAGGCGCACCCGCGCGCTCACTGTGTTTGGGGAGGGCCAGGGAGCAGGTGCGGCGGCTTCGATTGCCGCCGGCTACCCGCGATGGCCCCCCGGAGCGAAGGAGCGGAGGTCCGTGTATGTAAACACGGACCTCTGCTCTGTGTGAGGGGGAAGGGCTGTGATCACAGCCTCCTGTACGTGAAGGCTGTGACCACTTCCCTTCCCCAGATAGTGCAGTCCCCCTACAGTTAGAACACACCCAGGGAACATAGTTAACCCTTAGAGCGCCCCCTGCAGGTTAACCCCTTCACTGCCAATGGCATTTACACAGTAATCAGTGCATTTTTATAGCACTGATCATTGTATAAATGCCAATGGTCCCGAAAAAGTGTCAAAATGGTCCGACATGTCCGCTGAAATATCGCAGTACCGCAAAAAATCGCAGATCGCCGCCATTACTAATAAAAAATAAAAAAAAAATAAAAACCCCAAAAATGAATTCTCATCATCCGTAAACGCGACCACTTTTGCGCAAACCAATCAATAAACGCCAATTGCAATTTTTTTTTATTGCAAATATGAGGAAGAATATAAATCGGCCAAAAACGGTGAAAAAAAATGTTTTTTTATATTTTTTTTTTTTGGATTTGTATTTTAGGAAAAAGTAAGAAATTTGTGTTTTTTTGCAAAATTGTTGCTCTTCTTTTGTTTATAGCGGCGATCAGAAATGACGCAGCGGTGATCAAATACCACCAAAAGAGAGCTCTATGTGTGTGAAAAAAAGGACGCAAATTTCGTTTGGGTACAACATCGCACGACCGCGCAATTGTCAGTTAAAGCGACGCATCGCCGAATCGCAAAAAGGGCTCCGGTCCTAAAGCTGGAAATCCTTCCGGGGCTGAAGTGGTTAAGGAACGTTCCTAGCAACAGCCACTGTTGCTGGCACAATACTTACATGGGCAGAAATTCTCAGCCACGTAAACAAATGGGCTGATATATAGCAGTGACATCACTGCCCAAATATGGGCACTGGTCCTATTTGCACAATGACATTGAGCTGTACCATGGGGATCATTTGTGTGTGCCGAGTCTGTCAGGTTTTTAATTTCAGCAGTTAGCAGGCGGCAGGCATCATTATTGACGTTTTTTGAATGAGTAGAAGTTCTATGTACCCCTTTCTTGTAGGGGCCCCCACAATCACTGGCCAGGTTGTTTTAAAGATACCCTTGTTCTCATTAACATAAGGACAATGGCCTTTGCCAGGGGGGGGGTGCCCCCCTGGCAGGGAACCTTCCTATATTGAGGGAATTGAGGACACGTGGCATGATATTATTTAGAGAAGAGTGGGTGCTTGCTCATTTTCCCTCTCCCCTTTTCCTGGCCAGTTAGACTGTATGCTTCGATTAAGGGTGTGGTATGGATTTTTAGGGGGACTTCACACATTTTTTTCAGTTTTTTTTTGCATGAGGATTCCTCTTAAAATCAATACCAGGATTAAAAGGCCTGGTATACATTGTTAAAAGGACTCTACACTTTTTTTTTATTCTTGTTGTAGAATGTGCTACATGAAAAGTTAAAAAAAAAATGATGCAGCATAAATTGCCGGCAAATTAAATTTCATTGCCAGCAGCATTTTGGAAAAAAAAAAAAAATTTCATTGCCAGCTTCTTTTTTTTTTTTAAAAAAGGCACAGATCCCTCCAAAGGTCTCCCAAAGTTATTTTGTGCACTCTCACCTATCCCTAAAAGCCTGCAGGGTGAGTGGTACCCTGACCCCAGAAGTTCTATTGGGCATGCTGATCACCATCCCTAGAAATATTGCATTCTAAGCTGTACCTGTCCCTGGAAGTTCCACTTTGTACTCTGTTCACCTGTTCCTAGAAAGCCTGCACGCTGAGTGGTACTCTGACCCCAAAAGTTCTGTTGGGCACTCTGATCATCTATCCTTAGAAATCCAAATGGAGAGAACCCTCATAGTGGAACTTTTTAGGCACTAAGTCAAATATTACATAAGTAGAAATAAAAGATCGGAAAGGTTAATAAAAGTTAACAGATTATTTATTGTTACACAAAAATGACAAAAAATGACAATACATATTAAAAATAGGTTGGGTACTAGGACTAGGATCCCTAGAAATCCTTCATGCTGAACAGTACCATGCCCAGGGAAGTTCTGCTGTGCACTCTGCTCATCTGTCCCTCAATATCCCACACAATGAGAGGTACCATGTCCTTGTAAGTTCAACTGTGCCTGCTACTCATCTGTTCCTAGAAATCTTGCATGCTGGGTAGTACCCTTTCCTTGGAAGTTCTACTGTGCACTCTGCTTACTTGTCCCTGAAACGCGTTTACATTGAGCCCTAACTATTTTCTGGAAATCCTGTATGCCACACATACTCAAGCCCCCCAAAACCCCTGTATGCTGTGCTGAGTCCCTCATAGCCTTTGTGCAGTACCGATCAATGGCTCATCATTCCAGTGGCCAACACCCCTCTGGATCCTTGGCTGGCAGTAACTGTGGTAGTTACCTGGGAGCAGGTTAAGCCAACCTATTTACACCAGCAGGAGCTCTAGAGAAGACCACCCTTCCTTAGTGTTCACGGTAGTCACTCATGGACTGTAGCTGGATAGTCCATGACAGTATGAAATAATACATAAGCAATCACATGCCATCTGGAATCACATTACTCTAACATACCACATTATTTGGCAATTTAAGCTGTAAAATATTTCCTGAAATGGAGTTGCACAACAACACATGGAATTTTCCAAATGTATTTAATGACATTTAAGTTACATATATAATTACTACATGTTTAAAAACAAATACTATTTGCAGCAGGAGTAGCAGTGGGAGCAAGATATGTTCTGTCAATTGCCAATCTATTATTTCATCCTCAGATGGTTTTGTTATATAGCTGATATTCTGATTGGACAGGCTCAAAAGAAGAATGCAGAGAAAAAACTGATGCTTTAAATGCATTAAAAATAAGAGCCCTAGCAGGGGACCTTTGAGGATTTCAAAGTGGAATCAATTTATAGAATTACAGATGTGATAACAATATTTTCATGTTTATGCACTTGTTGGTTTAGCCACCTATTTCAACTGGCATTTATATTTCAAAAGAATCATTCATGAGCTACATGGCATTTTTAAGGGGTTATGGTGTATGTTTTCTCATATTGTATTTATAAAATGGTATATATTTTACTTGATCACTGCGGATAATTTCTCTTAGAGGGGATTGTTATGGTTTCACATTTAGTGTTTCCTTGGCTAGCACACATGGTGTGGTTGATGTATTCTTTGAGGGGATTTTGTTGATTCCACCTGTATTGCTGTTAGCTCAAAATGTCCACTTACCCTTTGCAGACTCTCAGTATTGAGAGTGTGTACTCATCTTTGACAAAGACGGTCCAATAACTACTAGGAAGCAAAATTAAAGGTATATAGCTGACTGCACATCTAATTGCTAACATAATGTCACAGAGTGGTCTGTATTTTGTTATCTTAACTGAGGTCATGCATTAGTATACAGATTTAATAATGTCCCCTGAGAAGCTCTGTGACTATGAACTAGAGTCCCTGCTTGTATCCAAAGACTTTTCCGGCCTCGACTGAAAGATAACAGGGTCTTCAATGGTTAGAAAGATTAAAAAGTCATTAAAACATCACAGCCATGTTATGTACAATATTATTTGTATTTTCTTAATATTTCCACCTTGTTCTATGATACAGGATATTAAAATATGATAATTCTAGTTAACCTATGTTTCTTAATTAACTATTAAACAAACATATTGTCATTCAGCATTATTCTTTATTAGGCTCTTCTACCATCTGATATACATACATAAATAACTGAATTCATTTACATTTTCATATCCTTGAATACCAAATGCTCTGATACTCTTCATTAAAGTGTCATTTACAAAACACAATCCTTTTACAGAATATGTTTTTTGCACTATGGATATTTGCCAGATCTAAAGTGAATTAAGTATATTTTAGCAGCACCATTATTATACACATATTTCATGAGAAAACATACCAGCCATATTTGGAAATTATTTTTTGTACTAACTTACAAAGTACATTTACAATGTGCCCAAATACCTCCTCCTCTTTGGGAAAAAAATGATAAATGAAGTAACAGCAAGAGATTGTAGTGGTCAAAACAGAGCCCCTGAGGACATTCTATGGTTTAATATATTCCAGATGCATGTTAAATCAACCTTGTAGTCACTTTTAACATTTGGCAAAATCATCTCCCTACAAAAGATAACACAGTGCACCAGCCTCTCCAGCATCTACCTTTGCACCAGCCTCTCCCAGAATCTTTAACATTCAACACTTCCAGAAGTGTTGGATGCTTGTGTTCTCCGTCACATGCAGTGGTTCCATCCTCCACACAACAGTCCTTACTGTGTCCTGTAGTGATGGTCCACACTTAGCAGTACAATGATGTACAGCTGATGGAAAAGTGAGTGCTTGTATGCAGAAATTGGCTGACAAAAGGCCGAAGGAGATTAGCAATGCATCTGTTTATGATACACAGTGATTTATCAAACTAAATGTCATCCAATTAGGTTTAAAATAGACTTAAAGTGATTCTAAAGGCAGAAGGTTTTTTTTTTCTTAATGCATTCTATGCATTAAGATGAAAAACGTTCTGTGTGCAGCAGCCCCCCCTCAGCCCCCTAATACTTATCTGAGCCCCATTTTGATCCAGCGAAGTTGCATGAGAAACTCGGCTGTCCTGGGCTCTCCCTCCTGATTGGCTGAGACACGCAGCAGGTGCCAGTGGCTCCCACTGCTGTCAATCAAAGTCAGTGATCCAATCAGGAGAGAGAGGGGTGAAGTCTGAATGGACACACAGCGGCTCGGCTCAGGTGCCCCCATAGGGTGGCCCTATAGCAAGCTGCTTGCTCTGGGGCACTTGACAGGAGGGAGGGGCCAGAAGCACCAGTGGGGGACCTGAGAAGAGGAGGATCTGGGCTGCTCTGTGCAAAACCACTGCACAGAGCAGGTACGTATAACATGTTTGTTATTCATGACTTTAGCATCACTTTAAAGGGTAGATTCAATATGGGGCCTATGCATAAAAAGTGTGCTAAGATAATTTCTTGTTGCCCCTTGCAACCAATTAGTGTTATTATTGCTATAAGCAACTAGGAATGTTCTTGTTTAGCATTTTTCTTGCATAAACAACTAAAACAACTATAATATATATATATATATATATATATATATATATATATATATATATATATATATATAATCGAAGATTGTTCGTCCCGTAAAAATTTATTTACTAAGATATTATAATCTGACATAGACACGTCAACGTTTCCGTGTTGACTGGGCCACCGTGTTTTCAACTTCTGAACGTCTATGGTAAAAAAAATTTATTTCGAGACAACTATAAACTAGACCAATACACTTTCGGTGAAACTAATGAAAATCGGGTGAAGTAGTATTGGAGAAGACAGTAGAATAAATCAATAAGAAGGAAAATAAGAAAAAAATCCCTTCGGGATTCGTTGGTGTCGTACTGACGGACTCGTTTAAGTCCCTTTGCGTCCATCGAGTTGAATTTGTATACGACGCGTAAATATATATATATATATATATATATATATATATATATATATATATATATA
>BLSH010313166.1:46193-62190 GCA_018402905.1 Glandirana rugosa
CCCAGGCCTGCCTTGGGCTTGCTAGCGTGCCTGTTGCTTGGGGTAACTTTAGTTACCCCTGGGTTTGAAAATCCGTGTTTTTACCGACATCCTTTCAGGACCTTTCGGGGTCTCCCGACGTTTTCCTTCATTTTACCCTCATTCCCATCCCGTTCACGGGATGTTTTTTATTTTCCCTCTCCCCATTTTTTGTAGGGCACTTGCCCTAGTTTGAAGATGATTTTAGAACAGTTATATGGCTTCTACCGTTAATTAATACTTTTCAGACACAGTTTGAAGATGATCCACATTCACCTCCATTTTTGCATTTTTTAAGTTTTTATTTTTTTAAAAATATTTAAAGTTATTTCCCTGTCCCCATTTTTTTGTAGGGCACTTGCCCTACCCTTACTCCCATTTTACTTCCTTTTGCAGCCCTCTGGGGCTTTCCAGGACTTTCCTACAGCCATTTTTGTGCCTAAAAGTTTGGGTCCCCATTGATTTCAATGGGGTTCGTTGTCCGTGCGATCGTTCGGGTTCCGTCCGGACCCGGACCCGGACTTTGTCCCGAAGTTCGGACGGACCAGCAGAACCCGAACTTCCAGGTGTTCGCTCAACTCTAATCAGCAACAAATGAAAAAAGTCACACGTTATAATTAATGAAATACAAATATGCAATCAATTTAGTGCATCATAAACATTTAAAGCAGGCAATTTTTTTTATTACATAAGATGCAAAAGAGGGACAGTTGTTGAGGGAAGAATGGCAGAGGGATTTGGTTCCAAAGTGCCCCGTCAAACAAGGGTGAGTTGGAATCTATGATTTAAAAGCAAGGAATGTAGACCAGTTTTGAACAGAAAGCCTAACTCCGGGCTCATTCTCCCCACCCCTGGTTGCTCCCACGCCCATTAGAGCACCCATGTACCCTTTTAAAGAAAACAACATGCTTAACTTTATTTGGCATGTGTCTTTGAACCAGCCTAATGACATCACAGATCCTCTTCACTGGTGATGAGCTAAGGTTCAGGCCAAACCCAGTTCAGACCAAACCCTTTGGAAACTGTGACATGATAGTAAGCTGCTGGTCCAATCAACTGCAGCTGAAGAATTCCTTGCCCCATAGCCACATGTAACAAGGGGGCTGGGATGCTGGTGTCATCATTGACCAAATATGGCCACATGACCATAATTGGACAATATTACCCTCTTCTTCCCCTGGAGGAGGGTGAATCCTATAAGCTGTAGAAATTGCTGCAGCACTACAAATAATGCAACTTCATGAGTTATAAGTGACATAAGTACAGAAATTATACACATAAAAATGTTGCATGTGTGTAGAACCACTATGACAAATAAAGTCCAAAAAATATTTTAAAAAACGGTTGTGTTAAATTAAAGTAATGTCATAATAAGCCTCCTTCATTCTTTTTCTTTTTTACTTTCTTTCTTTCTTGCCAGCTTTCTAGCTTAAGATTTTATAGCTGTCTTTCATCCTTTTTCTTTCTTTCTTTCTTGTCAGCTTTCTAGCTTTAGATTTTATATCTGTCTTACGTTCTTTTTTCTTTCTTACTTGCCAGCTTTCTAGCTTTAGATTTTATATCTGTCTTTCAGTCTTTCTTTCTTACTTGCCAGCTTTTTAGCTTTAGATTTTATATCTGTCTTTCATTCTTTTTCTTTCTTACTTGCCAGCTTTCTAGCTTTAGATTTTATATCTGTCCATTTGTCCTTTTCTGGGCTTCTTATCTTTAAAATATATTACATTTCTTTACAGAAATCACAAATACTAATATTCATTCTCTGAACTTCCTAAAGTGGCCACATATTTTCCACAATCACAGTGCTCCGTTCTTGCAGCCAGTCTCAGTATGAATACAATCATTTACTTTAGCTGCCAGCGAAATTGCGATGCAATTAGTAAGGACAGATAGTTCTAGAGCAACTTCAAGGACTTTCAAGAGCTAGGCTTGTCTCACAGGCCACACAAAAAAGACCCTGTAAGAATATAAAGATGATTGCTTCATGTCTGCTTGGTACTACATATGTAAATGAGCCTGGATTTTTTACTGTGAACTTCTATTCAACAACTTGTTGTCTGACCTCCATAAATTGGGATTAAGTGATGTTACTGCCATACAAATAGACAATGTGTATTATTACTATAGGGTCACATTACATGGGTTCTCTTAAATGAAAACAAGATAGAGGAAGTCTGATGCATAACCCTTAGCAACCACATCACATGCCAGAATTGTAGTTCAGATTTAAAATTAAAGCAAGCAACTCCTGATCCAGTTATTACAGGTAAGAATTGGTACTTGTCGCATTATCAAGGTAATAATAATGCGTATACCATTATGCAAAACAGATTAACGGAATTGATAGTGCATGGTATATAATTCTTTATTTATTATTAAAATTAAATAAACATGTTGCATTGACAATAACAGCCAGTAAGTGTCACCCTAGACTCATATGTCCATGTTTACCTATTTGTTTGTCTATTTCTATCTTCTCAGTAGCTTAGTGGAACTTTAGTCAGAAAATGAAGTCCTGCTAGACCACTTCAGGCTGGCCCCTTTTACAGGTATAGCTACTGTATGTAAAACATTAAAAATAAGTGCATATGCTGTTTAAAATCCAGTAATACAATGTCTCACCCTGCTCTGCACATTCTCAGTTGCTCTCTATTGTTAGGCATTTTTAGGCACTGTTTGTAGAGGCCGATCTGCTGACAGCCTTAAAAATCCAATTGTATTAGGGGGTCTTATAGGCCGACCACCTTCTCAGGTGCATCGTCTCACACATCAACACCGACTCTCCTGGGACTCATTTTCAATGGCTCTCTCTGTATTATTATATTGTTGTACCTAGTGCTAACCCCCCTCTAGCAGGAGCACCCCAAGGTCCATCCATCGAGGTAACCATGGTAACCATACCAACTCAATACTAAAACCCTGGGCCGCCATGCTGGCTCAGTCTCCCCCAAACTCAGCGCTTCCATCCAGCTTTACAAACTCATCAGGGGCCATACCTGAAACCAATCTGCTCTGCAAACTTTCAAGCCTTGAGGGCTCAAAGTCACACCTCCACCTCTACTTTCTATATGTACATCCCTCAAAATATTACCACTGCCGTCCTCACCCTCGCACCTATGTGCGGATCTGTCACCCCCCCCCACCTTTAACCTGTGTATGCAGCACCCCACTTCCCTCTCAATTTCCTTTTCCTTCCCCCTTCCTCCACCCTACACATGAACCTGAGTGATAGTAATGCGACGAGACACAGACCATTCCTGGCACCCTCCATACTCCCTGTTACATACCCTTCATTTGCCTCGTTCTCCAGGGATACCTTTATATTTCTAAACCCACCAGCTTTTACAAGATGTTTCATGGTTTACATTACTGTCTTCAATGTTGACATAATATTCTGTGACCAAACCGTCTTTGATGACGTTTGTATTTGTAAAATTTCAATAAAATCTTAAAAAAAAAAAAGAAGAGGAATAAAACCCTCCTATCCTTTACAGCCAAAGAAGCTGCTTCTGTTTGATCAGCAACTGTTATGACACCAGCCATTTGATGGTTTGACAGTTTGGTTGAGAACACAAGCAATTTTGACAGTAAGCAATCCCGGCATTCCAGGAATGTAATTGTTGTTTGAAACTGTTAAAATCAACGGGTTTAGTTCCGCTTTATGATTTACTGCTGTTCAGCAGCTCTGGGCTTCAATAAAATTGCAGCCTCCAGCAAGAAGAAACAAGAGCAATGCAGGAGGTAATTTACAGCACACAGTAATCTTGGTAGCATAATTATTAATGTGAAATATATGTTCCTTGCTAAAGAACATTATTTTTTTTATCAAGTTGTTATGAGTAAAGTTCTGCTTTAGGGCCAAATTTACAAACACTCTGGAATGAGTCAGATAAGTGACTCCCTCCCCCTCTATCTATGGGACATTTTACAGTATACTTTTAATAAAAGAGATGAAGTCTGGGATTGATATGTATGCGTGTCACAAATGCACAAAAAGCCCCCCAACTTTAAACTTTAGCATGAGCATTCTGCTACATCACATACAATTCACATTTATGTGGCATGTGTTTTGTCAGAAAGCATTGTCGATTATATTGCCTTGAAAAGGATTATATAAAAAGGTATTTATTTTTCTAATCATTCCCTATTTCTTACTAATTAAGGCAGTGTTAAACTCAGAAACAAAAAAAAATAGTATGTTACAGCTTACCAATCCTTATATGGGGTGGCTGCTTTAGTTTTCTTTTTTATGCTTTGTTATTATTTTTACCTGGTGATCCTGCTAGTAAGTCTGACACTCTTCAATATCTGACAGTGGTGCTTGCAATGATCAGTTTTTATTTATTTGTGTGAGGTGATTGTAGCCCTACAGGTGCACTTGTCACAGAAACAGTTGAGTGTTGTCCTTAAAACTTTTTTTATTTGCACAAACATACAATTTTTCAGGACAAGCTTTTGGGGTAAGTCTCCTTCTTTAAGGTCCAATTAGTACCATTGGTACTGCTTGAACTTTGAAGAAGAGGGCATAGCCCAAAAGCTTGTCCTGAACAATTGTATGTTAGTGCTAATAAAAAAGTACTATGGACAGTACTCAGTTATTTATTTATTTATGTAAAACCTTTATCCCAAAGGAAAAAAACTGTTTGCTGTAACTGCTTAAAAAGTGTTAGCTGGAGTTTTGTTTAAATGTGTTAGTAATTTCTGCTGCTTTCCAAAGGTGTCTCCATTGCCCCTCCATCCAGACTGGAGACTCTTTTGTTATGAACATTCAAAGGAACATTAATTGTACATTCAATGACAGGATGAATGTTGTTGGAAAGTTCTTAAAAATTTTGTTTGCTTTTATCATTCGACTTTGGAATAAATGTAATTTCCCAAATGAACACCATATACACTGTAAGGATGTTGTTCATTTGTAAAATTTTCTATCCTTCGCATTTACTCCTTCAAATTTTCTCATCACTGTGATTGAAAACTAACACTGATTTGACCCAACTAACGATTAGAAACTCAAATGAACCTTCTTAAAACAAAAACTGAAAAAAAAAACCTCTACTAGTTTATAGCTAGGTTAAAGCTCCTTTTACACGGGTGACCAGGGAGCCAACCATAGATCAACTGCTTGTTTTTTTACCGCCACCTGACTGCCCATCTACAAGTGGACTTGGTGACTTTTGTAGACTCTCACAGCCATGATGCTTTGAATTGCAGTGTGTTAATTTTAATGCTACACACAGAGTTTGACAGATGACACTGCCTGTCAAACTCTTCCACGTACAGTAAGTGAATGGGACTGTGCTGCACTCTCAATCTTAATACAGTCCTGCAAAAATTGCAGCTAATAAAATTAAATGCAATGTTATGGATCCAGAGCAGCAGGACTTCCGGGAAGAAAAGGCTTTTTGACTAAAGAGGAGAAAAAAGTTGAATCAGTGGACCTAAACCCAGTAGGTGAATTTTGAGAGTGGAATGGGTAATAGACATGTTCAGTTCGTTTTGTTATGAATCGAAATTCAGATACATTTTTCGATATTCTGAAGTTTGGATGTATCCAAATTTTTGAATCACAGTAAGAACAAATTTAAACTAATCCAAAATAAATTATAACAAAACAAAATTTTGTTCAAAATAACAAATGATCAAAACAAATTCAATTTGAATTAGAAACAAATTTGAATTTGAAAATGAATTTGAAAAGTAAACATATTGCTGACAATTGCTGATTTCCATTAAAAGCAGTGTGGAATTAATGATGTTTTGAAGCCAAAGGGTATTCAAATATTGCTTTGCTTTAGATTTTTCTTCTGCTTGTTCACTTTGAATTTTTTAAATGAATAAAAATAAACAAGTAAAATATAAAGTCTTGAATGCATTCTTACTTTACATTTCTTCTTTACACCTAAAACTATTGCAAAGTGCTGAACATGGAGACAGCAAATTGTTGAAATAAGATATTTCTTTTAAAACTTAGAACACTTGCGTGGCCTGGACGCGAGCGTGATAGGACGTGCTCTGGAGGAGCTCCCGGCAGTACGGCTCCATCTAGAGGAATCTGGGCGCTGGAGGCACGGGTGAGAGACATCTAAGCTACCATCTGTCTCCCCGTCCTCCCAGCTACAGATCGACCCCTTGTTGGCGCGGATCGGTGGCGGCGATCCGCGGCGTGCAGAAATCGAGCCCGCGGCTTCTGGGGCCTACCGACGCCGGTGCGGGCCGCGAGGCCCACGGGACCCCGAGCTCACGTTGGGGTACTCACAGACCACCTGGGAGCCTCGAACCAGCGGGTAACAGCCCTACTGCCCCCCCATAGAGCGGAGCAGCATACCCGGAGTGGGCGGCGGCAGCTGAAACTGAGGCGGAGGCTTTTGCGGCCTACTGACGCCGGGGAAACCCCACAGCAACCTGAAGCACAGCCACGAATAGCCAGCGGCGAGGAGGTGGGTGAGAAGCCCAGTTGCACCGCACAACACTCACCCCCGGGCCGGAACAGCAGCAGCTTTTGGGCCGCCGGGGCCCTAGAGGAACCTAACCCATGATGAGAGTATGAGGCGTGCCGCCCATACCCCCCACTGAACAATAGTATACTCAGCACTCTGGGGGCATAATTATACCATCATAGAAGAGATGTCCCAATGCCGCAGGGCACAGTCACAACTGCGTAATCCCTCAAAATGAAGTCAAGGACCTATCAACAATTACTTTGGCCTAGGAGAACTGCAGGGGGACAGGCCCAAGATGACGTCGAACTGGAACAAAAAGGGCGCAGAGTCTGCACCGGGGGTAGAGCACCCTGCCTCACAGCTGGAAGCTTCGCCAATAGCGTCAACCAAGCTGGCAAGTACCACAGCTCCCCCCGCATGCCCAGGGTCCAGTGTCTCGCAGGATCTGGGGTCGGACTTTTCTGACCTGCAGGGGGACCGGGACCTCAGGAAGCACATTTGGGCTCTCCCCACTAAAGAGGACTTGGAAAGGTTTGCTAGCAGGGTAGAGAAAGCCCTTCAACAGGACATTGCGCAACTTAAAATGGACACTAATCACCTGGGAACTAGATTGGAGACCCTGCAACAGAGGGTTGAGGACTCATTGCCATCCATTACACGCCTAGCGGACAGGTGCACTGCACAAGGCCAAAGGATCGAAGCACTAATCAACCAACTCGATGACTGCGAAAACCGCAGTCGCCGCACCAACATACGCATAAAAGGACTTCCTGTAGCCACGGCAGCTAAGGACATAAGGACATTGTCCCCATGCTCCAGGGCATCTTTAAAGAAATCTTGGGTGCTCCCCCTGACATGTGCATTGAAATAGATAGGGCTCATAGGGCTCTAAGACCACCATCTCAAGATATTGACAACCCCCGGGACATTATTTGTGAATTGCACAAATACACAGTGAACAGATAATGCAACGTATGTGCAAACGCCCCTTTTTTGATTTCGATGGCGCACACCTCTCCTTCTACCAGGACTTGTCGCGTAGCACTTTAATGCAACGCAGGGAGGTTAGTCCCCTCTTGGAAGCGATGAGATCAGAGGGCATCACCTACCGGTGGGGCTTTCCCTTCCAATTGCAGGCGGAAAGGGATGGGAAGACAGCCACTCTACGCACCAAAGACGACCTTCCCCACTTTCTTTCACAGATGGGCCTAGAACCTATGGACGTTCCGGACTGGCGAGTGGCCGCGGAGGCCATGCCGATACCAGCTGCTCAGGTCTGGCTCCCGGCCAGGCCCAAAAGAAGATCTAGAGGGAAAAGGCGTGCTGGCCGTGACATCTCCCCCCACCCTGAGCCTGGGGGAAGCTGGGACACTTAAGGCTTGTTGGCTGCATATTCTAGTATAATAGACCTAAAGTTCTCTGATGCTATTAAGTTAGCCATGACAGGTGGACGTGATCTTCTGGGGCTGCAGTTCCTTGTTATTGTTGCATAGTTTTTGGTTATAGCAGACAAGCCCCAGAGGTTGCGCCCGAGTATCACACAAAGATGTAAGCCAATAGCAAAAATGCGGTCTTAGTAAGAGTTTTGATGGTATATATCACCCCGAACATTTTCAGATTTCTGACCAGTGGGGGGTTGACAGTCCTGTACAGCTCATGTTTAGCCACGTTCCCCCCCTAGGATGACCTTTAGAAGGCAATAGCACTGCTCAGGGCAACGTGCTGCGGGACAGGGGCTTCCCCTTTTTGGGGGGGCACTGCCCCGGAGCGCGCAGTTGATTTGGGTCTCAGGGGCTCCTGGGCCCGCGTATGGTGGTTATTACCACCAGTCGCAGCTTATGTTCACCATTTATTTGTTTTTTTACCCTACCCTGTTCCCTACACCCCCCTTTTTCTATTGTTCTTAAGGTTTTATGTTCTTTCCCTAGATCATGGTTCTTCAGTTGCTCGCACGGGGCCTGGCTCCCTTCCGAAACTCTCTCGGGCTCACATATAAAACTGCACCATGGCATTGATTAAGGTAATATCCTATAATGTAAGAGGTCTATGGCTAGTGTAACAGGCTATGGCTAGAACTGAAACGCTTGAAGGCACAAGTGGTGTTCCTACAGGAAACACACTTTACAGACTCGTCGGCCCCTATATCTTCCCCCAGTGGTTCCTGAGCAATTCCCCTGCCTCTAAGTCCAGGGGGACTGTTATCGCGATCCACAAGACGTGCCCGTTGGTCCCCACAGGTCACAAAGTGGATATGCAGGGGAGGTGTGTGTTCCTTAAGGGCACACTAGCTGGACAGATGTACACATTTGCCTCATTGTACGCCCCCAACACGCACCAACTCACCTTCATTGACAAAACTTTGGAAAAATTAACTAGCTTCCGGGAAGGGCGTCTGATCCTCGGGGGCGATTTCAATGTATGCCCCGATCGCACCTTAGACGCATCAACGGGACGTTCAACACATTCCCACTCTTTCCTACGCCATTTCCATAAAACCCTACAATCTCACACTCTGGTAGACTGCTGGCGTGCTCAGCATGCCTCCGAAAAGGACTTCAGCTACTACTCCAGTGTGCATAGAGTATACACTCGCATCAACCTCCTCCTTATTGACCAGACCTCCCTTGACCTGCTGGAAGACTCCACTATTGAGCAGATCACTATATCCGACCATGCTCCTATCACTCTCTCGTTTACCCTGTCCGCCGGACGTAGCAGAGCCTGGCTCTGGAAACTGAATGAAAACTTATTGGATGACCCGAGGGTGGCGAAGGGGGTAGGAGAAGCTTCGGCTCACTACTTTGAGGAGAACGGCAATGGGGAGACGAGCGAAAGTACTGTATGAGAATGCCACAAAGCGATCGTCAGGGGCGCCCTAATCATGTGGGGCTCCAAAATAAAGAAAGAAAGGCAGGCTGACTTTGATAGGGTCCTGACGGAATTACAAAGGGCAGAGTTATAACACAAACAGACAGCAGATCCCGCAGCACACACACGCCTAACTGAACTACGCGCAATGTTCTCCAAAATGCTAGACAGACATAAAAATAAACTACTAAGTTGTGTGGCCCATAAATATTATGAGCACGGCAACAAATGTGGTAGAATGTTGGCAAGGGCGCTGCGCAAGCGCCAAACCGCCACACACGTCCACAAACTACGAGGGACCAACGGAGACATGACCCAACACGATGAAGATAGCGTCGTTCTTTCGTGACTATTACGCGACGCTATATGATCTACACGCAAACACCTCCCCGCCGGAGGTGACACGGAGGCGCGAGCGCATAATGGCGTACCTCACCAGCTCCGGTTTCCACACACTAACACCTGAACAAATAACGGACCTGGAACTTCCCATTTCACCCGTGGAACTACTGACCACGATACGGTCCCTCCCGACTCAGAAGTGTCCGGGGCCTGACGGCCTGACGAAGGCGTATTATGCACAATTCTTTAAACAGCTACAACCCTATATGTGCTCCTTTTTCAACGATCTGGCCAAAGATGGTAATTTCCATGCGGATGTGTTGCGGGCCCACATATCAGTCCTCCCAAAGGAAGGCAAAGATCCTAAGCTCCCCCAGAACTACCGCCCGATATGGGCGAACCCGAATATCAGGGGGGTCAGAGTGGGAGGCACTGAGCATAAATTGTCCGCTTACGCGGATGACATTCTGTTTCATGTGGTGAACCCCGTGGTCTCGCTGCTGAGCCTGATGGAGGAACTGGCCACCTACAGCCAGGTCTCTAATTTTCAGATAAACTACTGTAAGTCAGAGATTTTACCAATTACCGTCCCGCCGAACCAAATCGCTTCCTTGCAAAGTAGTTTCCCATTCACGTGGGCGTCCTCCTCCCTAAAATACTTGGGCATTTACTTGACTAGTACTTTGACTAATCTCTACTCTGCCAATTACACCCCTTTGCTCAAGCAAATTGACCAAGATCTATGCTCATGGGATAGGGACAGGTTCACTTGGGTGGGTAGGACGAATATCCTTAAGATGGTGACCTTGCCACGTATCCTATTCCTGCTACAGATGTTGCCTATCCCGCTGCCAAATCGCTTCTTCAAGGAACTGCGTAGCATGTTCATTGGGTTTGTGTGGAGAAACAAGAGGCCTAGGATAGCCATGGCAATCTTGCAGAGACCCAAGAGAGCGGGGGGACTTGGCATACCCAACATCCCCCAGTATTATAGAGCAATAGAGCTACAAAGGATCCTTAATTGGCGATTCCACACCGCAGAGAAACGGAAAAGGTTATAGCAGGCAGGAATTTAGCATATGCCCCCTGGGTACCCGGAAAAGACAGAGGTCTATCTGATTGGGTATCCCCCCTAACAACCCACGCCCTAAAGACATGGGACAGGCTGAATATGAGCTTCTCATGGGCACCCAGCACCTCACCGTTGGCTCCAGTATGTGGATTCCCCTGGTTCCCTCCAGGGGAACAGCTGGCGGCTATGGGGTCCTGGGTGGCAGATGGCACCCTCAGTCTGGCACGTTTCATGCAGGGACATGCTATACTGCCACTGTCGACACTGAGAGAACAATATGGGAGTTTCCTATTTGATTTTTGGAGACACCACCAACTGTCAGATTTTCTAAAATCGAGACATCATGGGTTGCCGGTCAGGTCCACCGTCACGGAATTTGAAACTCTGTGGGCAGAGCAGGACCCCCGCCTCACATGATCTCGGTATTGTATAAACTTCTCGAGGGAGCCAAACCACATAGTGAACCACACTTCATAAAAGAGTAGGAGAAAGATCTACAGTGTTAGTTTACGGAGGAGCAGGTTGGGCACCTCTGCCATCTGACGCATGCTGGCTCGGTAGAGTCCAAGGCACAGGAAAACAGTTATAAACTTTTAGCCCGTTGGTACAGAGTGCCAGTGGTACTGGCAAAGCTCTACCCCTCTGCATCAGGACTCTGCTGGCGGGGTTGTGGATTGGAGGGGACGCTCCTACACATTTAGTGGGAGTGCCCCGTACTGCAGCCTTTTTGGCAGATTGTTAGGAAGCATGTGTTGGACGGTTTGGGGGTGCACCTGCCTGACTCCCCTAAACATTTTCTATTACACCACTCGACTACCTCCTTGACCAAATACAAGAGGAGCGCCCTTCCCCACCTTCTCAATGCTGCTAAAGCCTTATCCCGATGTACTGGAAGAGCAATCGAATCCCGACGGAGTCGGAATGGATTGGGAAGGTGGGGGAGATTATGGCACCAGAGGAATGGGTGGCCACTTGCAGAGGTACCCTACAACGTTTTAATGCCACGTGGGCAACCTGGCGGGATCACATCACTGACTCAGCTCCAGTGGCATCCAGCCTGGACTTAGCCCTCCTGGCTCTGGCTGACCCCCAGTTTGCAAGAAGGGCAGGAGTAAACATAGGACTTGGGGTGGGACTGCGGTGTGGAGTTGACCCGGAGGGAGCTGTAGGCCTCGTGTGACAGATGTAGCTTAACGTATTTGCTACCATGATTTTGGTGTTTCTGAAAGAACCTGATCCTGAATATTTCTAATAGTGTAGCCCGGTTTTATTTGCATTTTTTGAAAAGGTGCACAGGGTGCGGGGGCTGATGGGCTGTTGTTAACTTATGCAGTGAAGGGCTATTTCATATGATCCCCCTTTCCCTCTTTCCCTCTTCCCCATTCCCGTAGTATGTCATAAATTTGTATTGAATTTTCCTCTGAATATTTTTATCTAACTATTGATGTTTGTATTGGAAATTCTTTAAATAAAGATTACATAAAAAAAAACTTAGAACACTTCACATATTTTGAATAAACCTTATTAATACAAATAAGATTAACATATCAAAAATCAAACTGTCAATATTTCTGGTGAATTAATCATTTTAGCAGCATCTGTGTCCAGATCAACATACAGTATATGCCTTTTATAACCTAAGACCCTTCATTTTGTTTCTGTTTCAATTCTTTTATTAACCACTTCCCAACCACCTTGCGTACATTTACTGCTGCAGAGTGGCGCTGTCCCACGAATCGCCGTTTATTGCAGCGGGCCCGCTCTCATGCCCGCCGCACTCTGCAGCAGTGTGCCCGTGGGTCCGGTGGACTTTATGTCCGCCGGCTACCCTCGACTACCTGGCAAAGAAGAAAAACGGGGTTCTGTCAGGCGGCATAACAGAGATCTACTGATCCCTGTCACTGGGATCAGTTAGATCTCTTTTTTTCCTCTCAATATATTTTATTTATTTGTAGTTGTTGGAACAAAAATAAACATACAAGACAAAGAGTTTCGGCCCCAACAGCCGCAATAAAGTACAGGCAAATGTTAACGCAGAACAGACAGTTGCTTAAGGCAATAATACAATGATCTTTGACATTGTCTAGGGAGGGTGAGGCCGGTATCCGGGGTAGCAATTTAATTTATGAATTGCAGTGTTATAACAGTAGAGAAGGGGGGTCAGAGATGAGTGCCCAGACTCCCCACTGGGAGCAAACTGTGTCTGGGCTCATCATCCCCCAACCCCACACCCTTATTAAAGACTGTTTCACGGGTTATAGGAGTTTTAAGGCAACATTGAATTTGGCCTCTTCAAGAAACGTAAGCTTATACTGAGTTGAAAGCAACCCTAGTAGTAGTCTAGGCCTCTTGTTTTGTGTTAAATAGATGGCAACCTGTGGGGTCAATAAGGAAAGAAAGGAAGAGAAAGAAGAAAGAGAGGAAAGCAGTAACTTAGTTTGCGTCAACTCAGAGAGCCTGCCAGTGGGATCTGATTCAGAATTATTCATCCTGCACCCCAAGGGGTCAGGGGTATATGAATGTATGCCACCCATGGTTCCCAAGTTTCCTCAAATTTCTGGGTGGAGCCCATGAGCAGACTCGCTATCTTCTCCTGAGTTATAATCCACAGAATTTTATTTTTGCCCATTGGTATGGAAACATATGGTTTCTTCCATGATTTAGCTATTGTTAATTTGGCTACTGTAAGGATGAAGAAGATGAGACGTTGTATGTTTTTAGTGACAGACTGCACCGGTAAATTGAGAAGAGCAATATGGAGTGATTTTTCATCCGGGGAGTTTGTCAGTTTTCTGATCAGGGCAAATATCTTATTCCAAAAACTTCTGATTTTGGGACAATCCCACCAGACATGCAGCATGTCACGTCGGAGGCCACAGCCTCTAAAGCATAATGGTGAGGTTGTGGGAAATATCTTTGCTAGTTTAGCTGGAACCAAATATCACTTAGACATAACTTTTATGTTTGATTACATCAGTAAAGTATTAATCACTCCCTTGAAGGCTCTAGCAAAGTTATTGTTCCATGTCTCCAATTCCCACTGTTGAGCTAGGTCCATTTCCCATGCTGCCTTGTATGTCGTCTCAGTGGGATTCGTAGAGAGTGTCCCATAGATTATTGTGATTTCCCCCCCTCCCCTCTGAGGCCTGGCCACACCACTGTTCATATGTAGAGAATTTTGTTTCATTAATGTGTGAGTTCCAAAGTTTATGAAGGTAAGTATAAATTTGGTAAAATCGAAATTGTTCCATGGATGTTATGTCCAATTTGCTAACACAAAACGCTTTAGAAAGTGTCCCCAAAGGGCAGAGAAAGTGTCCAATTCTATAAAGACCCATATTTAGCCACCAACCGAAGGCTTTGATGCCCAGTACAGGTGGAAAAGCTGGGTTCTGAAAAAGGTTCATTGGGGCTTCAGTGGAGAGACCAATTGCGGATGAGTGCGGAGTTTGTCCCAGAGGGAGAATGACACCACCAAACCAGTCCCGAAATGGTACAGAGTATGTACCCCATTTGAAGAGATCTGTCTAGATCCAAATCCCCAGAGGCACCTTATCTCCCGGATTTATGGGATGCTGGGCACAAACACCGACCCCAAATCCGTCCCAACAAACTTAAAATGGGAAAGAGAATTAAAAACTGATATAATGAAAGAGGGCTGGGAACATATCTTTTTCCACATACATAAAGGCTTGATAAATGTCTCCATACAGGAAAGCAATTACAAACTCTACTCACGTTGGTATAAAACCCCTGACAAAGCAAGTAAATACCACACAAACACATCTCCACTATGTTGGAGATGCAACCAATCAATAGGTTCGATCCTCCATGTCTGGTGGGAGTGTCCCTCCATCCAACCTTTCTGGAAAGAGATACACAGATACATAAGTAGAATCACAACCTTCACCCCTGACTTTACGCCAGCGCAATATCTTCTCCACCATACTTCCATTGCACAATCGACATATAAAAGATCCCTTACCATGCATCTCATCAACGCGGCTAAAATGTGTATACCCAAACGATGGCTAGATAAAGACCCACCGACAGTACGGGAATGGCTAGTCAGGGTCAGCCGTATTGCAGAATTAGAAGATTTAGTTCACCAAGCAAAAGAAACACCAGAAAAGTTTTGTAAAATTTGGGCATGTTGCTTGCATTTCACGAATACCGTAGAATTCGACACCCTCCTAAACTCTTAAAGTAAAAGACCCTATACCATCATATAACATCGTTAATTTCACTAGCTTACCTTTAATAGAATGGTCCGCACGCGATGCCCGGAGTCCTCCCCCCTCTCCCCTCCCTCATACTCCCTTCTTACCCTAACAAATTTCCCCCATCTCATCTCCTTAGCAATCCCCCCAGATCAGAATTTAATGTACATTACATCACCCAAGAACGAACATTATCAGATGGGCTATAGCAGAGGATATACTCATGAGACTTCTAAACAGACAAGGAAGACTTTCCCCAAGTTGAGACACCCTAAAAGCAGAGAACGACCACAACGAAAAAGACTACCAGAAGCCCCTATGCATGACCACAGCAAGTACCCTTCTGGGGTGGAAATGTGGAGGGTGGTAACTTAGGAGAACCGCATGGGACAAATCTTTATAGTCCTGGAACAGATGACGGAATCTTACATCAGTTGCTTCATAACCCAATTGTGTTAAACTCTGAGTTAGTTTCTATGAGGAATTTATCATCTGTAATGTACACCTTATAACTGATATCTTTTCACAGAAATAAGCTCCGTCATGTTGATACTAGAGTTGAGCGAACCCGGACTGTAAAGATCGGGTCCGTACCGAACTTTGGGGTGTCCGGGACCCGGACCCGGACTCAGACTTTTCAAAAAGAGTCCGGGTTCGGGTCCGGGGTTCTGGTAATTTTAATGAAAAATCTTAAAAATGCTGTAAAAAAGCCCAGGAAGGTCCTAGAGGTCTGCAAAAGGAAGGAAAATGTGGGTAAGGGTGGGACAAGTGCCCTACAAAGAAATGGGGACAGGGAAATAACTTTAAATATTTTTAAAAAAATAAAAACATAAAAAATGCAAAAATGGAGATCATCTTCAAAATGGGTCTGAAAAGTATTAATTAACATTAGAGGCCATAGAACTGTTCTAAAATCATCTTCAAACTGTGTCAAAAAAGTATAAATAAGCCGGGAGTACCCATATCACTGTTCTGCAAAATGTGTGTATCACTTTAAATGAAACCGTCAATCATTGCACATCTCTTCTGCACAATTATTT
>BLSH010313166.1:73246-90427 GCA_018402905.1 Glandirana rugosa
TATCCGGGCTTACGGCGAGTTGCTTACCACTCCGGTCTTGTTCATGTCCGCTATCATCTAACCGACCGACTGTTACGGAGGTCAAGGAAGTGTAACAGAGGGTGGGCCAGGGAACTACTTTCGAGTCTCAACCGTGGAGTTGGGGAACATGTGAACGTTAGTCTTTATAAGTTGGGGATTTCTCAAAATTCCTAAATATTTATTTTTTGAAAAGTTTCACGTCCTAAGACGAAACCTACCGAAGAATAAGTCAAATCACTATGTATTTTAGTTGTGTCTTTTACATACTACATCATAAACACACATTGTCATATAAAACAATTCTAGCGGTACAGTGTTAATACAAAATATACTGTTACACACAAATACTACATCATACATTTTCTGTGTTGATTTTATGTATCACTAAACTGAATAAGAAGCCATCCAAAGCAGAATCCTGCACTTTGAAAAGTTTTTTATTTATAAATCCTTAAAACTCTTTAGGGGTTGAATATTTCTGATTGCAAGTGTACAAGGGGTTGAGGTGCCAACTCTGAGCTTTCATCAAGGGACCGGGTGGGAGACAATGTGAAGGAACTGGAGGCATTGTCAGCCAGCCAATCTACTATCGCCTGTACTTGTTCTGGCCTCACCATTCGTTGAGCGGCATTCGGGCCTATCATATAACGTTGAAGGTTCTGTCGGCTACTCGCACCTGAGGAAGGTGTTTCACGTCTGCGTGTAGCTGGCACAGATCGACCACATCCTCTTCTTGCAATAGGAGCTTCACCAACACCACCAATACCAGCAGCACCACGACCACGTCCTTTATTTGATGCTCTCCTCATTCTGGACGCAAATGTACTATTCAGCACAAATTTATATTATTTTTTAAATCGACAATGTAGGCGCACTTTTTAATTTTATGCAAGAAATGCACAGCAAGGTGCAAATGTACAATGTAGCACTATTTTTTTTTTTTTAAACCAGCAATGTCGATGCACTTTTTAATTTTGTGCAAGAAATGCACAGCAAGGTGCAAATGTACTATGTAGCACTATTTATTTTTAAACCAGCAATGTCGATGCACTTTTTAATTTTGTGCAAGAAATGCACAGCAAGGTGCAAATGTACTATGTAGCACTATTTTTTTTTTAAACCAGCAATGTTAACGCACTTTTTAATTTTGTGCAAGAAATGCACAGCAAGGTGCAAATGTACTCTGTAGCACTATTTATTATTCTTTTTTTTAAACCAGCAATGTAGACGTACTTTTTAATTTTGTGCAAGAAATGCACAGCAAGGTGCAAATCTACTATGTAGCACTATTTATTCTTTTTTTTTAAACCAGCAATGTTGACACACTTTTTAATTTTGTGCAAGAAATGCACAGCAAGGTGCAAATGTACTATGTAACACTTTTTTTTTTTAAAACCAACAATCTCGATGCACTTTTTAATTTTTTGCAAGAAATGCACAGCAACGTGCAAATGTACTATGTAGCACTATTTTTTATTTATTTTTTAAACCAGCAATGTCGACGCACTTTTTAATTTTGTGCAAGTAATGCACAGCAAGGTGCAAATGTACTATGTAGCACTATTTTTTTTTTTTTTTAACCAGCAATGTCGATGCACTTTTTAATTTTGTGCAAGAAATGCACAGCAAGGTGCAAATCTACTATGTAGCACTATTTTTTTTTTTTAAAACCAGCAATGTAGACGCACTTTTTATTTTTGTGCAAGAAATGCACCACTGGCAGCAAATGGAGTAATTAGAACATTTTTTTTCTAAACCAGCAATGTAGACACACTTTTTAATTTTGTGCAAGAAATGCCCCGCTGGCCGCAAATGTAATATTTTGCACAAAAAATTTTTTTTTTTTTTTTTTTTAATTTGTCTAACTGCAATGTAAAAGCAGTATTTAAATATGCCAAAATGTTGCCAAATGAATTAGCAGAACACGATTAAAGTAGTGTCCCTGACACACAAGCAGTTGCAGTTCGGGCTTGGGACACGGACACCCTAAAGTCCGGTACGAACCCGAACTTTACAGTTCTAATTGTAACTAGAGTTGAGCGAACCCGAACTGTAAAGTTCAGGTTCGTACTAGATTTTAGGGTGTCCGTGTCCCGTACCCGAACATTTGAGAAAAAGTCTGGGTCCGGGTTTGGGGTTCGAGTATTTTTTTTGCGCCTTTTTGGGCAGCCAATCAACAAGCGTTTCACTCGTTTGCCCTTAGAAGCTATCACAGCCATGCCTACTAATGGCATGGCTGTGATTGGCTAGTACATCATGTGACCCAGCCTCTATATAAGCTGGAGTCACATAGTGCTGCATGCCACATCATCTCATGCTAGTGTAGGGAGAGAATGCTGCTGCTGCTGCTGTGAAGGACAGATTAGCTTTAGAAAATCATCTCCTACTATTGTAGGGAGAGGATTCTGCTGCTGTGAGGGGCAGATTAGCTTTAGAAAATCATCTCATACTATTGTAGGGAGAGGATTCTGCTGCTGTGAGGGACAGATTAGCTTTAGAAAATCTGTTAAAAACAGTGATTTATTGGTGGGTGGGTGCTAGAGGAGATTTTTGTTTGCTAGAGTACATTTTGTTTGCTAAGCAAAGTGCCTCATATAAAACCTAAACAATTTTTCTGTTTGTTAGGTTGAGCGTTTGCAGCCATTTTTGCAAGTGCAATGCACTTGCAACTGCTTGTGTGTCAGGGACACTACTTTAATTGTGTTCTGTTAGTTCAGTTGGCAACATTTTGGCATTTTTAAATACTGCTTTTACATTGCAGTTAGACAAAGTAAAAAAACATTTTTTTTTTGCAATTTGCGGCCAGCGGTGCATTTCTTGCACAAAAATAAAAAGTGCGTCTACATTGCTGGTTTAACCACTTCAATACAGGACGTTTATACCCCCTTCCTGCCCAGACCAATTTTCAGCTTTCAGCGCTCTCACACATTGAATGACAATTACTCTCTCATGCTACACTGTACGCAAACAACATTTTTATCATTTTTTTCACACAAATAGAGCTTTCTTTTGGTGGCATTTAACCACTTCAGTCCCGGAAGGATTTCCAGCTTTAGGACCGGAGCCCTTTTTGCGATTCGGCGCTGCGTCGCTTTAACTGACAATTGCGCGGTCGTGCGACGTTGTACCCAAACGAAATTTGCTTCCTTTTTTCCCACAAATAGAGCATTCTTTTGGTGGTATTTGATCACCTCTGCGTTATTTCTGATCGCCGCTATAAACAAAAGAAGAGCAACAATTTTGCAAAAAAACCCAAATTTCTTACTTTTTCCTAAAATACAAATCCAAAAAAAAATATAAAAAAACATTTTCACCGTTTTTGGCTGATTTATATTCTTCCTCATATTTGCGATAAAAAAAATCGCAATCGGCGTTCATTGATTGGTTTGCGCAAAAGTGGTCGCGTTTACGGATGATGAGAATTCATTTTTGGGGTTTTTATTTTTTTTTTATTAGTAATGGCGGCGATCTGAGATTTTTTGCGGTACTGCGATATTTCAGCGGACATGTCGGACCATTTTGACACTTTTTTGGGACCATTGGCATTTATACAGCGATCAGTGCTATAAAAATGCACTGATTACTGTGTAAATGCCATTGGCAGTGAAGGGGTTAACCTGCAGGGGGCGCTCTAAGGGTTAACTATGTTCCCTGGGCGTGTTCTAACTGTAGGGGGACTGCACTATCTGGGGAAACGGAAGTGGTCACAGCCTTCACGTACAGGAAGGCTGTGATCACAGCCCTTCCCCCTCACACAGAGCGGAGGTCCGTGTTTACATACACGGACCTCCGCTCCTTCGCTCCGGGGGGGCCATCGCGGGTAGCACCTGCTCCCTGGCCCTCCCCGAACACAGTGAGCGTGCGGGCGCGCCTCCGGCGGCGCGCGCTCACTAAACTCGTTCCCGCAGCCGCCGTCGTATGACGGTGTTTTGCGGGAACGAACCACTTTGCCGCCGTCAGATGCCGATCGGCGGTCGGCAAGTGGTTAAGAAACTCTGGGTTTTTTATTTTTTGCGACATAAGTGAAAAAAGTTTGAAAATTTTGAAAAAAAAAACTTTTTTTTAGTTTCTGTGATAAAATTTTGCAAATAAGTAGTTTTTGTTCATAAATTTGGGCCAAAACCTATACTGTTACCTATCTTTTGTAAAAATAACCCAAATAAGTGTATATTATTTGGTCTGTGTGAAAGTTATAGAGTCTACAAGCTATGGTGCCAATCATTGAAAATTGATCACACCTGATGCACTAATGGCCTATCTCATTTCTTGAGGCCCTGAAATGTCAGGAAAGTACAAATACCCCCCAAATGACCCCATTTTGAAAAGTAGGCATTCCAAGGTATTTAGTAAGAGGCATGGCGAGTTTTTTGAAGTTGTACTTTTTCCCAGAATTCTTGGGAAAATTAAGAAATTATTTATTTTTTTTGCACAAAATTGTCATAACAACAAGTTATTTCTCACGCACAGCATATGCATACTTCCAATCTACAAGTCTTCAAAAAACGTGGAAAGAAAATGAAAACGCTTTTATTTTTACACACTTTGGTCAACTTATAAGATATTTCTAACACATAGCATGCACATAGCAAAAATCCCCCCCCCCCAAAATATATTCTGCTACTCTTCCCGAGTATGGCGATACCACATGCGTGAGACTTTTACACAGCCTGGCCACATGGAGAGGTCCAACATGCAGGGAGCACCATCAGGCATTCTAGGAGCAGAAATTTCACATCTAATTTCCTAAAGACCCATTACACTTTTGAAGGCCCTGGAGCACCAGGACAATGGAATTACCCACAAATTGACCCTGTTTTGGAAAGCAAACACCCCAACGTATAATCTATGAGGCATTATGAGTCTTTTGAATGGTTCATTTTTTTTCACAAGTCTTCAAAAAACGTGGAAAGAAAATGAAAACACTTTTATTTTTACACAAAGTGGTCAATTTATAAGATGTTTCTAACACATAGCATGCACATAGCAAAAATTACCCCCCAAAATATATTTTGCTACTCGTCCCGAGTATGGCGATACCACATGTGTGAGACTTTTTCACACCCTGGCCACATACAGAGGCCGAACATGCAGGGAGCACCGTCAGGTGTTCTAGGAGAATAAATTACACATAAAATTTCATTCATACCCATCACACTTTTGAAGGCCCCGGAGAACCAGGACAGTGGAATTACCCACAAAATGACCCAATTTTGCAAAGCATACACCGATGTATATTCTATGAGGCATGGGCTGCAGATAGGTACTCAGGTATTCTGATGGGCTGCAGATAGGTACGCGTTTACTCAGATGGGTTGGTGACAGGTACTCGGGTAATCTGAATTGCAGGTGACAGGTACTCGGGTACTCTGATGGGCTGGTGACAGGTACTCGGGTACTCAGGTGGGCAGGTGACAGGTACTCAGGTGGGCAGGTGACAGGCACTCGGGTACGCTGACGGGCTGGTGACAGGTACTTGGATACTCAGATGGTCAGGTGACAGGTACTCTGGTAGGCTGATGGTCTGGTGACAGGTACTCGGGTACTATAATGGGCATGTGACAGGTACTCGGGTACTTTGCTGGGCTGGTGAGAGGTACTCAGGTTCTCTTATGTGCAGGTGACAGGTACTCGGGTACCCTGATGGGCTGGTTACAGGTACTCTGGTATGCTGATGGGCTGGTGACAGGTACTCTGGTACTCTGATGAGCAAGTGACAGGTACTCGGGTATGCTGATGGGCAGGTGACAGGTACTCGGGTACTCTGATGGGCTGGTGACAGGTACTCTGGTACTCGGATGGGCAAGTGACAGGTACTTGGGTATGCTGATGGGCAGGTGACAGGTACTCGGGTACTCTGATGGGCTGGTGACAGGTACTCGGGTCGTTTTTTTTTTTTAAACACATTTTATTAAGTTTTTTACATACATACAATTAGAAGACAAAGCCTTTAACAGAATGTTAACAGGGGGGAGGGTGAGGTGGGGGGGATGGGGGGGAAGTAGGGGTAGGGAAGTAGAGGGAATAAGGGGGGGGGAGTAAGGACGGGTCCTCTCTCGGTATAAGCAGGTTGTTTACAAGATAATAAACAATAAGCAGTAAACAAAACATTGATCTGGGAGTCTATTAAAAAGAGGAAAAACACATATCAGCATGATAGTCCAAGGTTATGAACCAATGGATGGGCAAGGCCCAAGGGCCAAAAATGAAAAGATGGGGGGGGGATTAGATGCAGCAAACCCCAGCAGTTGTAAGTTGGGACCAGTGTTGATGCGATTAACTTTAGATGGTAGGGGGCCGACTGGGCCCTGGGCTAGTGGTGAAGGAGATGGAAGGGGTTTTACGTCCTGGTGTCTTCAGCGGAGGAGTTCAGTGTGATCAAGACAAAAGAGGGGTAAACTGTCTCATCAGTTTAAATTGTTCACATAGCCTGTTGGAATGGCACTAGAATGGCCGAAAAGGCTTCTATAGGGCTTCCATTTCCTAAGGAAATTTGAGCGGTTGCTTGAGTAAAGAGTAAGATCTAGACTTTCCTTTCGCAGCAGACTGTCCAGTTCGGATCTGACCAAGTCAATAGTGGGAGGGGTAGAGGACACCCATTGTTTTAGTATCGCTATCCTAGTTGCCATGAAACATGTTGAAATCCAAGCTTTATGGGCTCCTATTATATGTTTGTTTCTTGTATTATGAAGTGTGGAGGTACCTTCCAGGTAGCCGAAAAGTAATGGAAGTGGGTCGTTGGATGGCATATAGCCAGTGACCTTGTTGGCAAGTTTTTCCGTTTGTTCCCAAAGAGTCTTAATATGTGGACAATCCCATAGCCTGTGTTTTAGCGAGGGTCTGTGTTGGTCACACCAAGGGCAGGAGTATGGGTTTGGCAGAGCAGTAGAGGTTGTAAAGGGAACATAGGCTCTGTGTAGGATCTTTAGTTGTTGCTCTCTCCAGAACTCGTTTGTGATGTGGGTTCTTGTTGAAGTATATCCCATCAGTGCTGCATTCGCTCCCTCAGGGGAAACAAAGTCTTTAGACCAGGCCGACACAAAGTTTGGGCTCTGCGCTTTGGTTGTATCAAAAGATAGTGATTTTTAGATATCCCAAATCTTATATTGGCCATTTTCCAAGAGAGTATCAATAAAGGATATCTTAAATCTTTTGAGTCTATCTGGGTGAAGTGAAGTAGCAAAGCTTATTGCTTGTTGAACGTGGATGAAGTGATGGTTTGGGAGTTGGAATTGAGTCTGCAATTCTGCAAAAGATAGTGCTCTGCCTGTCGCGTGGTTGAACAATTGAGCCCATCTGGTAAGACCATGGGAGGCCCAGGTGGAGAAGGTCGCATAATGTTTGGGATGATTAAAAAAAGGGTGATCCATAATGGGTAGATGACGGGAAACATATATTGGAAGATGCAGATTTTTCCTAGTTTCCCTCCATGCTATAACTGTATCTCTTATCAGAAGATTTTGCTTAATGTGGGATGGTAGGAGGTTGAATTTACAGTGTAGGATCGCGGCTAGTCCATCCGGGCCTACCATTTTTGATTCCAGCTCAAAGTTAGAGTGTTTGGAGGCGCCCACCAGCCAATCCATGCCCACTCTCAGGAGGCATGCTAAGTTGTAGTTTCTAATGTTGAGCAGGTTTGACCCCCCGGCCTGTTTGGGCTGGCAAAGCTTTTTTAGGGCTATGCGGGGTTTCCGACCTCTCCAAAGGTAGGACGTAAGTGCTCTCTGTAGTGTTTGGATATCTTTATGTTTCAATAGCAGGGGGATGGTTTGGAGAGGGTAAAGGAGTTTTGGAAAGCTCATCATCTTGAAAAGATGGCACCTTCCCAGCAGTGACAAGGGTAGAGATGACCAGTGGGATAGCTCGTAATTTTTGTGATTAAGGTGGGGTAATTTAGCAGATATATGGAGGCTGGATTTCTACCCATCTTTATGCCGAGATACATAATATGATTTTTTGCAAGTTGAAATATAGATTGAGAGGCCCATTGTGGCGGCCTTGATTGGAATAATGGTAGGACCTCACTCTTCCCAAAATTGATCCTGAGGCCCGAGCATCGCCTAAACTGAGTGAAGATTTCCTGAATGTGGGGAATATCTACTTGGGGGCGCGAGGAGAAGATTAAGATATCATCAGCAAATAAGGCTAAACGGATCTCTTGTTTGCCAATCATTACACCGTGAATATTGGAGTTGGACAGTATAAAACGAGAAAGGGGCTCAATGGCTAGGTTGAACAAGAGGGAGGATAGAGGACACCCCTGGCGCGTACCTTTGTGTAGTGAAACTTTGTTGGAGATTTGACCCGCCGCTACAACGTTTGCATATGGTGCCTTATACATGGCGGTGATTAGATGTGAGAACGGGCCAGAGAAGCCACATTTTTGGAGGACCAACCTCAGCCAGTGAAAGCTAATATTGTGGAATGCTTTCTCTGCAACAAGAGTGACAATAGCAGTATCACTGGCTGGGTTGTCCTTAGCCGCTTCTAAAACAGCCAGTACTTTACGAATGTTGGAGGTTGCTGATCTTCCCATAGTAAAGCCTGCTTGTGAGGGGTGTATTAATGTGGGCATTATCTGGGCCAATCTTTTGGCCATAATTTTAGAGAGAAGTTTCGAGTCCAAATTTAGTAAGGATATGGGCCTGTAAGATCCCGGGTTCGTTGGATCTTTATTTTTTTGGGGGATTAATTTGATGTAAGCCTGGAATCCTGAGGGTAGATATGGCCCTCCATCTAAAATGTTCTGATAAAGGGAAATGAGCGTTGGGGTTATTAGGTCCTTCGTAGATTTAAAGAATTCTGATGTGTACCCGTCGGGGCCTGGGGATTTATTGGGGGACATGGATGATATGGCACTTTTCACTTCAGATTCGTTGATAGGAGCATTAAGGGCAAGTAAGTTTGCTGGGTTGATGATGGGGAGGTCGACCTGGTCGAGGAATGATAGCGCAGTGGATTCATCAATGGGGTCTTCACTATATAAATTGGAGTAGAATTCCTCCAGGATATTGACTATATCTCTTGGTGTGTGTCCTAATGAGCCATCTTGTCGTTTTAGTGCCGCTATGTGTGTGGGCGTGATGGGGCCTTTGCATAAACGAGCCAGGAGTTTACCCGATTTGTTCCCAAATTTATGATATTGGAACTGGGAACATGAGTGATAGTAGCGCTCACGTGTTTCTGCCCACATGACAAAGTTTGCTTTTACTTCTATCCATATTTTTCTATGGTTGGGGGAGTTATGCTTATTTAAAGATTTTTGGGCTTCCCGGAGGACTGAACTGGCATTCGCGTATTGCTGGGCAGTCTTCTTTTTGTGGGCCGCCGAGAAGGCTATTATTTTCCCCCTCAACACCGGTTTTCCGGTTTCCCAGAAAAGAACGGGGTCACACATGTGGACAGCATTCGTTTCCTGGAACTCCTTCCAAGACTTGTCGATGACATCCAACAACTCTTTATTCCTGGCCAGATGTGAAGGGAAATGCCAGGTTCTGACGGGGCTCAGGGAATCTGTGTCTGTTAGTAATAGGGAGACTGGAGCATGGTCTGAAATGGCCATGTCCAGAATTTGTGGTGAGGAAGTTAATGACAGCATGGGTGAATTGCACAGCATATAGCCGATCCTGGATAGACTTTGGTGTTGTGATGAGAAAAATGTATATTCCCTTCCTATAGGGTTGGCCAGCCTCCAGATATCAGTGAGTTGGATAGCTTCCGTGAATTGTGATAGAAGTGTGGATGGCAATGGTGTGGTGGACCCCAGTTTGGGCAGTGCTCGCGCTCTGTCCTCTTGGGTGTTCATGACTGAATTGAAATCACCCCCTAACAACAGCGGTAGGTGAAGATGCGGGGCCACTTTGGAGGTTAAATTTTGAAAGAAAGTTTTGTTGGGGGAGTTTGGGGCATAAACATTACCTAAAACCATGTCCTTGTTAGCTAGTCTAAGTTTGAGGAGGCATATGCGACCTTCACTGTCTTTCTCTTCTAGGAGTAGTTGATGGGATAGGTTTTTATGTATGAGGAAGATAACTCCTGCTTTGCCACTGGTAGAGGGAGAGCCGTAGACCTGGCCAACCCAAAGCTTTCTCAGCCGCGGGAAGTCTAGGGTGGATAGGTGGGTTTCCTGTAGCATTGCTATATCTGTACGAAGGCGTTTTAGATGACGCAGTACGGCCATTCTTTTATGGGGAGACCTAAGCCCCTTGACGTTCCAAGAAATAACTCTTATGGTGGGAGCAGTGGGGATAAGATTTTTTTGATTAAGGGTTCTATATATGACACATTTGGGATATATGATACCAGGGAGTTAAGTTCTAATTGGAATGTGGATAGGACGTAGATTTCACTATGAGCATAACCTAAGAGGACTAGCAAGGAGAGGGAGGCGAGGCCGTCCTTACAAACAGAGAAATAATTCAAAACAAATAATATAGGTGTGCAAAAACATACCGTTGTCAAAGTGAAGGACTTCTCTTTTTTCCACATGACAGATCACCTCACACCAGATAGCGTTACCGGAGATCCGCTTGAATTCCAGATCGCGAGCCTTTTATCTAGGAGGTGTTCCCCGGGAGGTGTATTGCGGCTGCAAAGTTAGAAAGCGTCCCGGATGGAGGCCGTATACTGAAAAGGGACTCTGATAAGGCTATGTGGGAGACTGAAACACAGACATATTAAAGTAGTATGAATAAGCATAACAATACACGTTTTATTTTCTCATAAAGTAACATATTCCCTTAGTTAGACGACAGCTTAATGCTGCACAGGTTGTTGTAATTTAGTAAGTGAATACTTGCGGAGAGTGAAGCCAAGGACAGTACGTTAAAGCTAACGGGTCCAGTGAGTAGGTAAGCTCCAAGGTGTCAGATGAAATGTGTTAGGCCGTGGTCTGTTGTTTGAGCCTGTTAGAGTAGCGAGCTCTTTTTGGGGAATCCTTCCGTGGGCTACGCAGGTCCCTGTTGCCTGGGGATAGGGTGGTATGGCCGGCTGGCTGCGTTTCCATCGGGAAATGTAAATAGGTCTGAAAATAATTTGCTGCTTCTTCAGGATGGGAAAAGGATTTTGCTTCGCCCGCTTGGTCAGTGAAGCGCAGGATGGCCGGGTAGGAGAGTGTAAATTTCATTCCTTTTTGAAAGAGAGCGGAACATACTGGCTGGAAGGCTTTGTGTCGCTTCGACGCTTCTTGTGAGTAGTCTGCGAATATTAAAATTTTATGGCCCTCCAGTTGCAAAGACTTGCATTTCTGAAAGATTTGAGAATAGCCACTCTGTCAGCATAATTCAAATAGCGCACTATTACCGGGCGGGGGGTGCGGCGGTCATTTGAGGGAGAGCCTAATCGGTGCACCCTTTCCACGGCACAGGTGCCGGATATGCCCAGGGCTTGGGGGAGACGGTTGGCGCATATGTCTGGGAGAGCATTATTGTTAATGGATTTGGGGAGGCCAATGATTCTCAGGTTGTTCCGTCTGGTTCTATTCTCAAGGTCATCGAGTTTTTCCAAAATATATTGTTGTGTGTGTGCTAGCTGTTGTCCGCTAGCCTGTGATGCTTGCATCTCTTCTAAATCCGAGGTGCGGAGTTCCAGCTCTCCAAGCCTCTTAGTATGCTCCCCTAGCTCCTTTCTAAGCTATATCATGCCCGCTTGCACTGCTCTCTCCACTGCCTCTGTGATTGTAGGTGAGAGGAGCGCAACAACTGACTGTGCCATTCTGGCATATTGTGCCTCTGATGCTTCCATGAGGGGGGCTGGATGGGCAGTGAGAGGCGCTGCACCCGTAGCAGCGTTCTGTCCGTCCGCCATATTGGCCGAGTGTGAGCCTGCTCCAGGGGAGTACGCTCTGGCGGGTGTATTGGCGGAAGATCCGCCGTGTAGCATGAAGCGGCCCATCCATCTCTTACCCGGGAAGCTCTGAGGGGGTAAGAGCAGAGTGTCGGGCGCTCGCGGTCTGCTGGATGACGGTTTTATATGCCTGGGGGACCGGAGCCGCCGTATCTCACTCCCTCATCATGTGGCACCGGAAGCGGAAGTGTACTTGGGTAGTTTGATGGGTTGGTGACAGGTACTCGAGTACTTTGATGGGTTGGTGACAGGTACTCAGGTACTCAGATGAGATGGTGACAGGTACTCGGGTACTTTGATGGACAGGTGACAGGTACTCGGGTACTTTGATGGACAGGTGACAGGTACTCTGATGGACAGGTGGCAGGTACTCGGTACTTTGATGGACAGGTGACAGGTACTCTGATGGGCTGTGACAGGTACTTTGATGGGGTAGTGACAGGTCCAATTTATTGGGGGGGTGATCAGTGTGCTTGGTGTACAGTAGGTGGTAACAAGCTGTTACGTCAATCTCCCTGTCACACACAATCGGTGTGTGACAGGGAGAGCCGCGGTAACAGCTCGTTACCGCGGTTTGTTTACATCACATTATCGGCTGTGATTGACACAGCCGGTCACGTGGTAAAGAGCCAATGCTATTGGTTCTTTACACTGATCGGAGCTGCGCTTTGTCCGAGGGACAAGCCTCAGCCCTGCTCGCCGCGCTGCTTGCCCCCGGGGGCACACGCGAGCGGAATGCACGTGGAGATCGGTAGTGACTGGCTGTGATTGGACACGACCCCCCCGGCACACGATCGATCCGTGATTGCCGCTCTGTGGGCCCCTGAGGGCCCGCAGTAGCGGCGAGAAGCAGCCTACCTCATATGAGGTCGGCCCCGGATCGACGAGAGGTTCCTGCCTACATCATTTCACAATGACTCGGTAAGGAACAAGTTAAAAAAAAATATTCTAAATACTACATTTGCGGCCAGCGGTGCATTTCTTGCACAAAAATAAAAAGTGCGTCTACATTGCTGGTTTAAAAAAAAAAAGAATAATAAATAGTGCTACATTGTACATTTGCACCTTGCTGTGCATTTCTTGCACAAAATTAAAAAGTGCGTCGACATTGCTGGTTTAAAAAAAAAATAAAAAATAGTGCTACATAGTACATTCCTTCCTCTTCCTCAGGTGCGAGTAGCTGACAGAACCTTCAACGTTATATGGTAGGCCCGAATGCCGCTCAACGAATGGTGAGGCCAGAACAAGTACAGGCGATAGTGGATTGGGTGGCTGACAATGCCTCCAGTTCCTTCACATTGTCTCCCACCTGGTCCCTTGCTGAAAGCTCAGAGTTGGCACCTGAACCCCATGGCCATCTGTCTTTCACCTCAGCCCCTTGTAAATCAGCCAAGCAGTCTGAGCCCCAAGTCATGCAGCAGTCTCTTATGCTTTTTGATGACTCTGCTGGTGTGCTTTCCGTGGGCCATCCACATAGCCCTGCCCCAGAAGTGGAAGACATTGAGTGCACCGATGCCCAACCACTTCTGTTTACATTTTACATGGAAAAAGTGAACCCGTGCTACAACATCTCTGGGTTTGTCTGCAGACAGTGATCTTTTCTTTTTTTATATCTCTCAATATTTTGGGGGCTACCCCAATTAGAAAAAAAACAAACTAAAAAAAAACAGTGTTGGCTACCTCCTCCACCGCCACTTCCACCTACATCGCCATGGTCACCGCCTCCTCAACCTCCTACTCCACATCCACCTCCTCCTCCATTTTTTTCTTTTATGTGATTTTAAGTTATTTCCCTATCCACATTTGTTTGCAGGGCACTTGTCCTACTCTTATCCCCATTTTGCTTCCTTTTGCAGCCCTCTAGCCCTTTCCAGGACTTTTTTAAAGCCATTTTAGTGCCCAAAAGTTCGGGTCCCCATTGACTTCAATGGGGTTCGGGGTCAAGTTCGGGGCTGAACTCGAACTTTTTCGCGAAGTTCAGCTGAACCCGAACATCCAGGTGTCCGCTCAACTGTAATCACCACTAAACCATTTTTGTCAGAGTTCTTAATCACAATACTGCGATCCTGACGAAGAGACTCTAATGCCAACCTTTGTTCCAAGGAAAGATTGTCATGATTTGGTTGGCCATGATTATTATGGCGAGAAGCTAATTTAGTGAGGTCTATTTCTACAGCTTTTTGGAAAGTGTCCAAAACTTTTCCTCTTGAATTTATTGTGTAAAAATCAGAGTGTGTTTTTATAGACACGGGTATAGGGGCGACAACATCACTCACCTCTCTCCTGTTGGATTCATCATATAAGTCCTTCAAATCCTGGGTAGCACATAGTTCCTTGAAATCCATAGGTGTATGGAGAGAGTTGGTGTTAATGGTCGTATCATCATTTGATCGATCATCTTCATGAAAATAATGCTTGCGCAAGGAGCAAATTTATTCATATCCAAAATGGTATCAAATAAATTGAAATGTTTTTTAGGGCAAAAGTTTAAACCTTTTGCTAGGGAAATCTCAATGGGTGTGAGAACTCTTTTTGATAGATTCAAGACGTTGGTGTGGTCTTCCGTTGCTGGCCCCTTAGATGGTAAACATTTTTTACTCCTTCTGCCTCCTCTCCTGGTTTTCTTGAGGGGTGCCTTTTCCCTCCTTTTTTCTTTTTCTTTTTCCCGGAGGCTCCGACTTGAGGGTTTAAAGAGGGATCCATCTTACCGCCAACCAGACCTTCCAACGACGAATCTGATGCAAAGCCGCTCACTGATCTGTCAAAGATCTCCGCTTCTACATCAGAGAAGCTGACATGCCTTTCTGAACCGTCGGCTGTGGTTCTCCTTCTGTTTCTTTGAAAAAAGGCAGGTTTCTTCCAGACATATACCTTATTAGATTCATAATCAAATCTGTCTCTCAAGAGCTTTTCTTTCTTATTATGAATATTGCCCTTTTCCAAACGTTCAAGTTTATCTCCCAACTTCACATCCAATTCCTTGAACAAATCTGATTCCTTGAATGGCAAAATCTCCTTAATATCCAAAATATCCTGTTGCAGCTTATCAATCTCCATGGTTTTGACTTGAACAATTATCTTTATCAATTCCAATAAACATGTAGTGAGAGCGTATGTCCATGACTTTTTTAACACTTCATTATCCAGTTCAAAAGTAGGGAATTTTTTAATTCTTAGACCCCTCGCTACTCGTTCCAAGGAAAGGTACTCATTCAATGTATTTTTGTCCCAAAAACATTTATTCTCCTTAATCATTAGATTTTCAATCTTATGGAACAAAAAATTATAGACATATTACATGTATATGTGGCTACGAGCCAGGTTTCATACTCCAGATGCTCCTGCTTTCAGATATAATGTAGCAGTTTCCCTCTCGTGCCTGTGAACTATTCTGTGACTTCAAATAAGTAGCCAGAGAAGTACACTACGGGGTTGTAGTTTTCTGTTGAGGATTTGCCATCTAGCTGTGTTGCAGGAGAACTACATTTCCCATCTAGCTGTGCAGCGGGAAAGGGCTCTTGGGAGAAGAGGTGCCTCGTGGGAGAGATTATTTAAGCAGAGGGCTGGGCCTAGCATGCTCTCTCTGGATGACAATGATTGATCAAGCAGGACCCTATGTGAATGGTGGCAGGATCGCGGCCTACTCACACCAGTCTCGCAGTTCAACAATTTGCAGCGCTACAGCGAACAACCAGGAAGACCTATTCTGTGTCAAAGGAGCCTGTTCCTGATTCCTGCAGGCAGTTGGACGCTCAATCCGGGAGAACTGTGTAGAGAGGCGGTGGAAGCCGGTCTTAGGAGCCAGAGAGCTGGAGAGGACATCACCATCATCTCCATCCTTGTCATCATCTTCATTCACAGCAGCGGACTCATCTTCTTCATCTTTTGGTCCTACGGGGTGAGTGGGCGGAAGTCCTTTACTGCTGAACTATGTACACATTACCTTCTTAAACAGTTTCACCCTAGTCAGAGCCTAGATTTCTGCACACAGGAGGAAAGTTTGAACATAAGCATATCTACTCCTTTACTGCATTGCTACAGAGCCGGCTGAAGATCATTGGAACTTTTCATCAAAGAAATTTGAGTTATCATAGCTTCGGTCTGTTTCCTCTCCTGCTATAGGCCATCATTATTAACTAAGTCAATTATAAGTCACATCCACCTAAGAACTCTCTGTATTAGAGCAGGTTGAATTATTGGTATCTGTTGCCCATTGGTATACCTTATTATTTACAGTTCTCTGGTTTAGGCCTGTTTATAGATTAATAATGAAGTAATGCAGCGCTAGTTCATATATAAAAGTTTATCAATCATAGTCCAAAGTACATATTCATGGCAGCAGAGAGAGGAGTGAAGAAACCATCTAAAGTGGAGAGGATGAAGGAACGACTCATCACCTTGGTGCACAAAAAGGGGCAATCCTGCTTACCAGAGAGAATAGGCTCTAGGATTATAAAGAGCCAAAATGTCTGTTTATAGATTGTCCAACTGAAATATTTGAGATTGTTTCATTCCTTTTGGCAGCTGCCCGGGGAGTGGGTAGTAGAGAGTGGTCTGACGAACAAGAGTCATTCCCCTGCTCTCCTGTGTTCCACTCTCATGCACAGCAAACAAATCTATATTGGTTTTCTGGTTGAACTGTAGAGTATAAGAATTACAGTACGTTGTTTTTGTGAATTATCTGCATCACATTAGTGATTTGGTTTGTTAAATTCAGAGTTCCTTTTAATCCAAAATATTTGAGTAAATACCATTGATTTTCTCAACCTATGTGACTTTTTACTGTATCTCATTGAAAGGGAAATTTTACCATGAGTGAACCCAGTCAGTCAGGGGTGGCGGAGGACCTTCAGAGTCTGGGAAACCAGGGGGTTTCTGACCAGACTGACTTATCATGCGGCCCTCAAGGAGGCAGCGCTACAGATGCAACAGGGGTTTAAACCATATTTTGTTGAAATTATTCCAAGCGCACTGATATCCTACATGTTTTCCCAAACTGGCTTCTTCAGGAAGTATTTAAGTGCGAATAACATAACTAAACTAAATAAAAAAACATAATTAGTTAACTATGCATACACAATGTTAATCAGTGTGACAATTAAGTTTACACCACATATCACAGCTCCCACAAGATTGCACCTAGATGGAGTTAAGGCCCAAAGATGGAAAGGAGAAGGAAGTGTCCTCAAGAGCTAAGGGGCATCACGCCACACCCCGGGGGCCAAAGATGGAATACCAAATTACTTGCTCCCTCTCGACCATGCTATGGGTCAGTCGCAGGAGAGGCACAAAGGACAAAGTTAAGTCTAAAACATAAAT
>BLSH010313214.1:10475-31939 GCA_018402905.1 Glandirana rugosa
AGTTTTTTCAAAAGTCTATGTGTTTAACATAAGGAAAACTTTAATGATGTCTAACAAAACGTCCTCTTGAAGAAGGAAAAGTTCCTGTGGAAGAAGAATGTCACGTCCCCTAGTCGATACCCAAACTTACAACGGGAGGGTATACATTTACGTAAATACCTATACTAACTTTTAATTAAATAAATGTCGTGGTCAGATAAAGTTGTCTTAATAGTTACGACCAAATCTAATTAATTACTGATCTCAACTCGCTTGGAGACCTTCAAGCCCAAGACGACCAGGCAGGCTTGAAGCCCTGTTTCAGGCCCAGGCCCAGTTGTCCGTGCGATCGTTCGGGTTCTGTCCGGACCCGGACCCGGACTTTGTCCCGAAGTTCGGACGGACCAGCAGAACCCGAACTTCCAGAGGTTCGCTCAACTCTAGTCATTAATTAATCTAAACCAGCATTGATAATTCTGTTGAAATAGACTGGTGCTGTAAATAAATTAATTTTCAATCATATCCATAAATGCATTTACATATGGGAGGGCAACATTCAAACCCATAGCTGATCCCCTGCACTGTAAGAAGAAGGTGTCCTTGAAAAGGAAGAAGTTCTCCTGCAAAACAATCTGTAGTAATTTCAAAAGGAATACAATTTGTGTATCTGAAAACTTTTTTGAGCGATCCATAAACGACGACATGCCTCTAGACCCAATTCGTGTGGGATAATTGTATACAGACTGGAGACGTCCCATGAAATAGGAGTTTTCTAACCCAGACTACTGCACTACAATTAAATCGTAAACTTGAAAAACTATCGCAAAAAATGCTGAATAAGGAGTTACATGAAGTAACATTAGCTGAGTACCATAAGTTGCAACTTATCCCCCGTGGATTACGGGTGAGACTGGTACCGACTTTGTTTTCTCAGAAACAGGAATTCAAAACTAAGTTTACTCAGATAATCAACAAATGTTCGTATGATTTAATTACTTTGACGGTTCAGTTCATACAAATGGAACGGACTATGTTATCTCAACAAATTACTGATATCGAATCACAGTTGGCTGTTATGTTGTTATGTTGCAGGAAGAAATCACTGCAAATAAATGAACATGTGAAGAAAAAAATCAGTGCTTCAAGGAAAATCATTGAGGCATGCAAGAGATCCAAAATGGAAAGGGATCGTGAGGATTATGCTAATGACAGAGTTTATAATTGGACTGACCCTAATTTTTGTTGGATATACCCTTCCAGAAGAGGTTTGCGGAGCAAACAGAATTTTATCTCTTCCTCTTCAATGGCATCCACTGGTTCCTCTGTCAACGCAACCACTACTTTTTTAGAAACTACACAACAGAATCCTCCCGCAGAAGAAGGGGAGGTAAACGACACAGGAATACCAACCAGAGGTGCAGTGAGGAAACGGGGAACCAGAAAGAGACAGTGAATGTGGTACACAATATTTCTTCTGTTACATTGTCCAATGATGAATTATCTGTTTTAAATAAGGGTTTAGGTTTTTGTCCTAAGGAGCGTATGAACACCTTTGTAGTCAAACAGGATTTATATTGATTCTATAGACACATTGGATTAAAGGCACATTATGCAATTAAAAAAAATATTGTAGATATTAACATTCCAGCTTTATCCATAAAAAACTTTGAACTTAAAAATAAAAGCCAGTTCTCTCCACCGACCACATATCCTGCGGTGGAAATATATATAAAAAAAGTGGAGAATGATATAAAGGCTCTTATTAAAGGTCAAACTAAGAGAGATTATATTCCCAATAATCTCTCTAACGATGAGGCTGTTGCATTGTCTTCCTTGTCGGCCAGACGTGACATTATTATCAAGCCGGCCGACAAGGGAGGTTCTATAGTTGTTATGGATAGAGAGAAATATGAAATATTGTCTGACAGAGAAATGTATTTACCCTTACAGAGTAATCCTACCATTGGAATACAGAATAGGATTCAGAAAATTTTAAAATAAGCATTCATTGACCGATTAATAGATGAAGATACAAAGAATTTTTTGACAGCTGAATACCCCGTAACTCCTGTTATGTATGTGTTACCCAAAATACATAAAAACCCTATTCATCCGCCGGGACGACCCATTGTGGCAAGCACTGATTCACTAACAGCTCCTTTGGCTAAATTTTTGCATAAGTGTTTAACCCCTGCTGTCACAAAAACGAAATAGTATATTAAGGACACAGAAGATTTCCTTAAAAAGATCTCTGAAATTAGAGTTGCACCTGGATCAGTGCTTGTTACATGGGATGTCTCCAGTTTGTATACAATTATCCCACATGAATTGGGTCCAGAAGCATGTCGTCGTTTATGGATCGCTCAAAAAAAGTTTTCAGATACACAAATTGTATTCCTTTTGAAATTACTACAGATTGTTTTGCAGGAGAACTTCTTCCTTTTCAAGGACACCTTCTTCTTACAGTGCAGGGGATCAGCTATGGGTTTGAATGTTGCCCCCTCCATACGCAAATGCATTTATGGATATGATTGAAAATGAATTTTATTTACAACACCAGTCTATTTCAACAGAATTGTCAATGCTGGTTTAGATTCATTGATGATGTGTTTGCGGTCTGGGGGGCGACATTGGAACCCTAACTTTGTTTCATGAGTATATTAACTACTTACTCCCTAGTCTAAAATTTAATATGGTATATAGCAGTGACCAGATATCCTTTTTGGACACTTGCCTTATGCTACAGGATAATCAAATTGTCAGTAATTTATACGTAAAACCGACCGATTGGAATCAATTGCTCCATTTTAAAAGCTTTCATCCACCAAATGTTTTTAGATCCATTCCAAAGAGTCAATTTTCTAGAGTAAAGAGGATTGTAAAGGATCCAGCTAAAAGAGTCATGAGGTTGAATGAGATGGAACAGAAATTAAGACAACGGGCATATCCATTGAATGTGATTGAAAAGGAAAAAAGTGGTTTAAATTATGGTACTCATAGAATTATGTCCCCTAGAGTCCCTTTTGTTGCACAGTACCACCCTTATTCTCCCAAGGTTTATAATATTTTAAGAAAACATTGGTCTGTTTTGAAAGAACATTTTCCCACTGTGTTGGAGTTTCAAACTCCCCCTTTACAATCTTATCGGAAAGGCAAAACGATACAGGACCGATTAGTAAGAACTGATTCATATCAGCCACTTCAACCCAAATTAACGTTTTTAGGACCTCCTAAAATGGGCTCCTATCCCTGTTTAAATTGCATCCAATGCAATTCTATGATTAAAAGATCTGGGTTCTCTCATCCACATAGAGGTACAAATATAAAAATTAGGGGATATTTCACCTGCCAGTCCTCGTTTGTTGTATACATCATTAAGTGTCCGTGTGGCTTCCTTTATGTGGATTTTTTGTCTCATGATTTATCTTTTGATATCTTTTTAGGTTCTGAGATGAAGTAGGAAATAACACTCAGAATAGAGAATGTACATATCCAATATACCTTCCTTCTTTTGTTTCTGTGTAACGTTTTGAAAAAGAGCATGTTAAAATGGAATGTAGTAAATGAAGTAACAGCGGTTCCCAATTGTTTGTAATTGGACTGATTGATGGCTATTCTGATGCAATACACATGTGTATATATTTTGTGTTTGTAGTGTGTCATTCAGAAGAATCTTAGCCTGAGGAAGGGCGTTCAATACTTAGCCCGAAAGCTCGCTATCTGAAATGACACACATTTGATATGTGATTTGACATGCAAGTATATCTTGTAATGTGCTTTGATAGTCCTATAATGGACTTCTAAAAATAAAAATCTTCAAGTGCAACAATCCCGTTTTTGGATTTCCTCTATATATATATATACAGCCTGAAATGTATTACATGCTGTACATTGCTGAATGCACTGTATATATAGTCTACACTGAATGCACTGTGTATATGTATATGTATATATATATATATATATTGATACACTGCCTGAAGTGTATTATATACTGTACACCTCCGAATGCACTGTATATATAATCTACTGACTTCATTCCTGATGGGCACTGATTGGCATCATGATGGGCATCACAAGCGATCATTGCTGATGGGCCTGTACTGATAATCAATGCAGTGAATATCAGTGCAGACCCCCCCCCCTGTCAGGAGAGTCGTTGATCGGCTTTTGCCTACTTGCACCTTGTCAGCATGAATAAAGGAAAGCCGATAACTAGCACTTCCTGGTTATGATGTGATTAGCTTTGATTGGACACAGCTGATCACATGGTAAAGAGCCTACATCACTTACCCCCCTTCTCACCCAGACCAATTTTCAGCTTTCAGTGCTGTCGCATTTTGAATGACAATTGCGCTGTCATGCTACACTGTACCCAAACACATTTTTTATCATTTTGTTCCCACAAATAGAGCTTTCTTTTGGTGGTAATTGGTAACTGCTGCGGTTTTTATTTTTTGCACTACAAATAAAAAAAGACTGAAAATTTTGAAAAAAAACGTTTTTCTCTGTTTCTGTCACAAAACTTTTTAAATAAGTACATTTTCTCCATCACTGATGGGCACTGACGAGGCTACACTGACGGGCACTGATGAGGCAGTACTGATTGGCACTGATGAGGTGGCACTGATGAGGTGACACTGACAAGCACTGATGATGAGCCACTTATATGCAGCACTAATGAGCACTGATAAGCAGCACTGATAGGTTGCACTGATATGCAGCACTGATGGGCACTGACAAGCGGCACTGATGGGCACTCATAGGTGGCACTGATAGGTGGCACTGGGCACTGATAGGTGGCACTGGTGTGTACTGATAGGTGGCACTGGTGGGCACTGATAGGTGGCACTGGTGGGCGGCAGTTGCAGATTGCACTGTAAGGTGTGCATTCTCTGGTGGCATCTGAAGTTGGCACTGAGTGCCATACATGTTGAGCATTGTGCCCCTTACCTGGTGGTCTAGGGTGGGCTCCCTGGTGGTCTAGGATCGGCTCCCCGGTGGTCAAGATCGGCTCCCTGCTGGTCCTGAGTGGACTCTCCCTGGTGGTACCTGGGTGGCATCCCTGGTGGTCCTGGGTGGTGATCCCAGGGGAGCTGCACTGATAAATACTCAGCACAGACCCCCCTGTCAGGAGAGCAGCTGATCGTCTCTCCTCTACTCACGTCTGCAGACGCGAGTAGAGGAAAAGCAGATAAACGGCTCTTCCTGTTTACACTGTGACCAGCCGTGACTGGTCACGGCTGATCACATGGTAAAGAGCTTCTGATAGAAGCTCTTTACCGAGATCAGTAATGCGGTGGGTCAAACTAATTCACCGCACCACCGATCGCCGCGATGCGCGCCCCCGTGGGTGCATGATTGAGGGTTATCCTGAGTCAGGATAACGGAACCACCTTCTAGCCGTCATTTTGCTATAGGCCGGGCAGGAAGTGGCTACACTGAATGCACTGTGTGTATATATATATATACCTATATATCTATATATATATATATATATACTACACTCTATATATATATTAATACACCGCCTGAAGTGTATTATATACTGTATACTGCCGAATGTATTGTATTTATAGTCTATACTGAATGCACTGTATATATATATACATACTACACTGTATATATATATATATATTAATTAATACACCACCTGAAGTGTATAATATACTGTACACCGCCAAGTGCACTTTATATATAGTCTACACTGAATATATATAGAAGCATCTTGCCCAGGAACTGTGGGGGCTAAACCCATACAGGTCAGATGGTGAATAATAGGCTGCAGATTGAGTGCAGGTCTCTATAGGGGAGTCTTTAGTGGCCCATAAGTGGTTCTAAAGAGTGTAAATAGTATGTACAGTATCTCACAAAAGTGAGTACACCCCTCACATTTTTGTAAATATTTGATTCTAACTTTTCATGTGACAACACTGAAGAAATGACACTTTGCTACAATGTCAAGTAATGAGTGTACAACTTGTATAACAGTGTAAATATGCTGTCCCCTCAAAATAACTCAACACACATCCATTAATGTCTAAACCGCTGGCAACAAAAGTGAGTTCCCCCTAAGAGAAAATATCAAAATTGGGCCCAATTAGCCATTTTCCCTCCCTGGTGTCATGTGACTCATTAGTGTTACAAGGTCTCAGGTTTGAATGGGGAGCAGGTGTGTTAAATTTGGTGTTATCACTCTCACTCTCTCATACTGATCACTATAAGTTCAACATGGCTCCTCATGGCAAAGAACTCTCTGAGGATCGGAAAAAAAGAATTGTTGCTCTACATAAAGATGGCCTAGGCTATAAGAAGAATGCAAAGATCCTGAAACTTAGCTGCAGCACGATGGCCAAGATCGTACAGCGGTATTAACAGGACTGGTTCCACTCAGAACAGGCCTCGCCATGGGTGACCAAAGAAGTTGAGTGCATGTGCTCAGCATCATATCCAGAGGTTTTCTTTGGGATATAGACATATGAGTGCAGCCAGCATTGCTGCAGAGGTTGAAGGGGTGGGGGTTCAGCCTGTCAGCGCTCAGACCATATGCTGCACCCTGCATCAAATTAGTTTGCATGGCTGTCATCCTAGAAGGAAGCCTCTTCTAAAGATGATGCACAAGAAAGCCTGCAAACAGTTTGCTGAAGACAAGTAGACTAAGGACATGGATTACTGGAACCGTGTCCTGTGGTCTGATGAGACCAAGATAAGATTATTAGGTTCAGATGGTGTCAAATGTGTGTGGCGACAACCAGGTGAGAAGTTAAAAGACAAGTGTGTCTTGCCTACAGTTAAGCATGGTGTTGGGAGTGTCATAGTCCGGGGCTGCATGAGTGCTGCTGGCACTGGGGAGCTACAGTTCATTGAGGGAATCATGAATGCCAAGATGTACTGTGACATACTGAAGCAGAGCATGATCCCCTCCCTTCGTAGACTGGGCCTAAGGGCAGTATTCCAACATGATGAAAACCCCAAACACACCTCCAAGATGACAACTGCCTTGCTAAAGAAGCTGAGGGTAAAGGTGATGGACTGGCCAAGCATGTCTCCAGACCTAAACCCTATTGAGCATCTGTGGGACATCCTCAAATGGTAGGTGGAGGAACGCAAGGTTTCTAACATCCACCAGCTCTGTGATGTCATCATGGAGGAGTGGAAGAGGACTCCAGTGGCAACCTGTGAAGCTCTGGTGAACTCCTTCCCATGAGGGTTAAGGCAGTGCTGGAAAATAATGGTGGCCAAACAAAATATTGACACTTTGGGCCCAAATTGGACATTTTCACTTAAGGATGTACTCACTTTTGTTGTCATCGGTTTAGACATTAATGGCTGTGTGTTGAGGTATTTTGAGGGGACAGCAAATTTATACTGTTATACAAGCTGTACACAAACTATTTTACATTGTAGCAAAGTGTCATTTCTTCAGTGTTGCCACATGAAAAGATATAATAAAATATTTACAAAAATGTGAGGGGTGTACTCACTTTTGTGAGATACTGTATATTAATACATCGCCTGAAGTGTATTATATACTGTACACTGCCAAATGCACTGTATATAAGGTCTACACTGAATGCACTGTGTGTGTATGTGTATATATATATATATATATATATATATATATATGTCAGGGATCCAGATTGGCACCACAATCGCATGCACATGTGCGCATGCACGAGCATGTTCGCACAGGGATTCCCCTGATGGATCACTGGTGCACACGTGTGCACATGCGCAGGAACACGTTCCGCACGCGCACAAATGCACGCTAATCTGCCTTGGTGCCCAGTGGCCTTTAAAAGGACAGCAACTGCACCCTGGCATTGCTGTCTGATCTGCAGCTTGTCCGTTAACCTGAACCTGTTGATACCTGCTACCTGATTGACCTTGGCCCTTTTGACCTCTCTGCCTTCTCCTCTCCTGACCCGGCTTACCTTGACATCGCTGATAACTTGCCTGCCTGATATCTGTTGCCGAATCCAGCTTGCCATTTGACCATTCTCTGCCTGCCATTTTTGCTTATCTGCCTATCTGTGTATGACCCTGCTTGTCTCACTCTGCTTCAGTCTGCCTCTGCATCCAGCTCCTGTGGTCGCTGACCTGCATCTGCTTCCTCAGTCTCTTGCTGCCTGCTACCATCACATCCAGACTCTACATCCAGCATCCAGTCTGCTGCTGCATTACAGAGGCACTACTACCTTGCTGCGCTCTCGAGACCACTGCCACCACTCCAGTGGGCTCAGAGCCAGGGCTGTATGAGAGGTCTCCTATAAAAGACAAACATTCTCAGACAGCCAAGTCTGAGCCTGCAGGAGGAACCACATCCATGGAGGAGATCTGCCAGCATCTCTCTGCTCTAACACAAGCCGTCATGTCCTTGCAAGAGGGCTTTACCAGATTGGAGGCGCAGGTCCAGACCTCTTCACCATCACCCAGCATGGCATCCACCTCTGCACCTCCTGTCGCTTCCACACAGTCCAGCCCCAGCCCCTCTGTGGTTATGTTACCTCCAGAACTCAGAGTCCCCACTCCCAAGAGATTCTGCAGGGACCGGAGCTAGTTCTGTGCCTTCCACAATGCCTGCCAGCTGTTCTTTGCCCTTCAACCTGGGACTTTCCCACTGGAGGTTACCAAAGTAGGATTTGTTATTTCCCTACTCCAAGGAGAACCGCAGACCTGGGCCCACATACTGCTGGAGAAAAACAACATACAAGTACAGATTTTGTCAGCTTTCTTCGATGCTATGGCCCAATTATACAATGACCCGCGGTGCACCACCACTGCAGAAGCTGCTCTACATGAGCTCCAGCAAGGCCACAAAGCAGCTGAGGACTATGTTACAGACCTCAGAATCTGGAGCGCAGACACCCAATGGAACGATGCAGCTCTGCGACACCAATTTCTGCATGGGTCCTTCTGAAGGAATGAAGGATGAGCTTATTAGGGTGGGAACACCCAACACTCTGGAAGGACTGATCACCCTAGCCATACAGATCGATCGGCGACTCCGCGAGCATCGATTCGAAAGATTTACCCAGCCTAACCGGCCTACCTGGATGTTGCCCAGAGTTCCCGTCCATGCCTCTTCCAGTCCGACTCCAACCATGCCTGTTCCCAGTAACCCATATCAAATCTGGACTGGTTACCCAAGAAACCCCCTTGCTGCCTGTCAAATCTGCCCATCATGAGGAACTGTTGAGCCTTGATGCCATCTCTTCCCGACTCTTTTCAGTTATCTTGGGCCTTCCATGGCTCCAAGCCCATGACCCACAAATCAATTGGAAATCCGGAGAAGTCAAGTTTCCTTCTTCATATTGTCAGAGACATTGTATCATCAGTCCCCCTGATACCCCTCCAGTACTGCTATGCCTGAACATGGACTTGGAAACTCAGCAGACAGTACCTGAACCTTATCATCAGTTCCTGGATGTGTTCAGCAAACAAGGGGTTGACACGATTCCTCACCGTCGCTCATACGATTGCCCTATTGACATTCTTTCAGGGGCCCAGATTCCGTTTGGGTGCATCTTCCCACTTTCTGAACAGGAACAGGAAGCACTAAAGGACTACATTGATGAAAATCTAAAGAAAGGTTTCATTTGTCCTTCCAAGTCCCCTGCCGGAATGGGAATATGCTTTGTAACCAAGAAAGATCAAGAATTGAATAAGGTTACGGTTAAGAACCGTTATCCTCTGCTCCTGATGACTGAGCTGTTCCAGAGACTGAGCTCTGTCCCATTTTCATCAAGCTGGATTTGAGGGGGTACCTACAGCCTGGTATGTATCAGAGAAGGAGACGAATGGAAAACAGCATTTTGCACCAGGTTGGGCATTTTGAGTACCTGGTAATGCCCTTTGGGCTCTGTAATGCCCCTGCCACATTTCAACACTTCATCAATGATGTGTTCAAAAACTTTTTTGATATCATTGTGATCGTCTATCTGGACGATATCCTGATTTTCTCTGGATCCCTTGACCAACATTGAGTACACGTCAACCGCGTGCTAGGGAGACTCCACCAATACAAGTTGTTTGCTAAACTAGAGAAATGTGAATTTGAGCAAGAGAGCATCCAATTCCTGGGCTTGATTATTTCCCCAACAGGAATCAAGATGGACCCACAGAAAGTGCCTGCTGTGATTGATTGGCCAATACCCACAGACAAAAAAGGGGTACAAAACTTTGTGGGTTTTGCAAACTTTTATTGAAAATTCATCAAAGGATTTTCTACCAATATCTCTCCCATTACACAGCTGACCAAGCAAAATCTCCATTTCTGCTGGAACTCTGAAGCCCAAAGGGCCTCTGAAACATTAAAGAGACTTTTTACCTCTGCCCAAATCCTAAGTCACCCGAATCCATCACTGCCCTTTATCCTTGAAGTGGACGCTTCCAAGATAGTAGTGGGGGCAGTTATTTCCCAATGCCAAGGAACCAAAGACACGATGCACCCTGTGGCATTTTTCTCACGGAAACTTTCTTCAGCAGAGAAAAACTATGACGTCGGAGACCGGGAGCTGTTGACCATCAAAGCCGCTTTGGAGGAATGGAGGTACCTTTTGGAGGGTGCAACACATCCAATTTTGATCTACACAGACCATAAGAATCTTGAGTATTTATGAGCAGCCAAACGATTAAGACCTCGACAAGCCATATGGGCCTTGTTCTTTTCACGATTTACCTTCCACATTATGTACCGCCCTGAGTCAAAGAATACAAAGCCAAATGCTTTATCCCGAATGTACGATGACCCTAAGGATTCCTCTGTTCCTGACACTATTCTGCCAGCAGGTAATTTTCTTCTTCTACAAGCAGATCTTCTGTCACAGATTAAAGAGGCCTCTATGAATATTTCCAGTCCTGCGGGGGTGACTATCACTTGCCGAGATAACCTGCTGTGGAGGGGAGATCAAATTTTTGTGCCGGAGAATGTTCGGGTACAAGTTTTGAAAAATTTGCATGACCACCCATTGGCAGGCCACTTTGGCATTCATAAGACCACTGAACTGGTGCAACACACCTTCTGGTGGCCTAATTTGGAGGATTTTTGCAAGAAATGCATACATTCCTGTTCTGTTTGTACGCAAAACAAGACGGCAAGAAATAGAGCTTGGGGGTTGCTCAAACCTTTACTCATCCCAGACAGACCGTGGCAGATGATTTCCATGGACTTTGTTGTTGAATTTCCACCTTCTGATGGATGCATGGCAATATTTGTAGTTGTTGATCGTCTGTCAAAGATGGCCCACTTTTTACCTTTAAAATGCCCCCCATCCGCTGTGGAGACTGCCTGCGTTTTCATCAAAAAAATTGTGAGATGGCACGGAGAACCTGCAAACATTGTGTCGGATCGTGGGGTACAGTCAGTGGGGGCTCGTCCATAAGGGCTCCTGGGGCAATTCCCCACCAAAAAAACAAGTAAGAAATAAAAATGAAAATTAACTATAATTATCAACCAACAGCAGCACAGCTAGAGATAAACTCCAAAGAAAAAAATAAATCTTTGGAATTTCTCTCTAGCTGTGCTTCTGTTGCAAATTGCTAGAATAGATAGATTAGATAAAAAATAGAAGTGTAATCTGCCTAGCAACTGGGCGGCCATCCAAAATTTCATTAAAATGCTCTATCTAGAACACGGTAAAAATAATTCTCCACCCTCATTGGCTGCTTTCAAACATTCTGTTATGAGAATAGCAGCCTGCTGGGGCGTCTGAAAATACAGACCTTAAGCTGCCTAGTCCATTTTGTCTCTGCCTGGGGGGGAGCCAAGATCTTCTCTGCCTGCAGTTGCACATCCTGGCCTGCTGCCCAGCCATGTCCCCCCCTCCACAAGTCGCACTCTGACACTTAGTCTTTACCTCCAGCAGTGTTTCTACTCTCCACCAGGGACCCTTCCCCCACCCACCATCCTGTACAGAGCAGAGGAAGAGGACATGAGTGATCGGTCAATGGAGGAGAGGGAGCAGCACATCTCCTTCCTGGATGGGTCATCATGGAAGGAGACACTCAGCCAGGGACAACCAGATCCAAGCACAGCAGTGTCTGCAAGGTAAGATCTCTGAGCATACATGACAAGGAGCTTCCAGCAATACACAGGCAATGATTAGTCTGCATCCTTAGATAACAGATAAAGCTAGACAGGTCCCATCTAAGGCTCAGCAGTAGGATAAGAACTCTGAGCCGGAATGTAAATCACAGGGAGTTCTCAAGGAAACACAGGCAGTAATTGATCTGCAATTAGTCTGCTGACATTGGGGGAACCACAGAGCTCAGCAGCACTGCACACCTTTAGCTCTTCATACTTTACTGTTTAACAGGCAGCTTCAACCAACACAACAACAACTCCACTCCTGGTGACTTCTTCATCTCTGCATTCAGTGCATTGTAAGTAATGATTCATGGCTTACAATGCAGGGACCAATAAGTCACCAATAAGTCAAGAGGAATGTCTAGTCATGACAATTTCTCTACAATAACTGCTTTTCAGTGAATGCCATCTTAAATCGCCTGATTTTATAATTACATTTTGAACTTTTTTGACAGATAATGAAGATTTATGTTAGTGAAGCTGGTCAGTTCCAAAAACCAGGTACATTTGTATGGCTCACCATGTGTCAGGGGTTAGTGGAGGATTTCCAACATTCCTATTATAAAATAAGGAATTAGGATGGAGCTTGATGACATACCACATAAATACCACATACATGAAAACCCACATAATACCAGTCTGTGCTGGGTTCCTGTGCAGACCTCACAGCTAATGTAGTTCTTTACCTTTGGGATTTAATGGATGAATGAGCCAGCAATATTTTATTGAGAATTAGGACTGACAGCTGAGTTATACTGTACATTGTGTACAGAGTGTGTAGAGTCTATAAGGGGTGTAGCTTCTGAGAAGTGGGAGGGGCCAAAAAGGAAGGGTGGGGGTCTGACGCCCCACCATCTTAAAACTTCACCAGCTACCACTGGGTACAATTTACTTCATGTTTCTGGAAGGCCTTATGTGAATTGCTACAAATCAAGTTGGCATTTTCTTCAGCCTATTACCCTCAAACCAACGGGCAGACAGAACACACTAATCAGACACTTGAGCAATATATCCGCTGTTTTACATCCTTCTCCCAGGGCGACTGGGTATCCTTGCTACCACTTGCAGAATTTGCATACAACAATGCCAGTCATTCAGCCACAGGCCAATCTCCATTTTTTGCAAATTATGGTTTTCATCTGTCATTTCTGCCTGACCTTATTCCTGAATCCACAGTTCCAGCGGTACAGAGCACAGCAGACTTCCTAAGCCGGAACAATAAGATTCTTCAAGAAGCAATTGCTAAGGCACAAGCAGACAACAAAAAAGCCTTTGACAAGAAAAGAAGGGGGAACTGAATTTGCAGCCTGGTGATCGGGTATGGCTTTCCACAGCAAATCTCCAGTTGGCTTGTCCTTCCAAGAAGCTGGCACCCAAATTCATTGGTCCATTCTCGGTGAAAAGAGCAATAAATGAGGTATCATATGAACTCTCCTTACCTGACCCTTTGAAAATTAACCCTGTATTGCATGTTGCCTTGTTGAAGCCTACTATAACTGACCCCTTCCCTGATAGAGGATCCAGACCACCAGAACCTGTTCTTATTGATGAGAATGAGGAATATGAGGTAGAGACTATTCTTGATTGCAGGAGAAGACAAGGGCAAGTACAATTTTTGATTAAGTGGAAGGGTTACGGGCCAGAGGATAATTCATGGGAGCCTGAGTGTAATATGCATGCAGGAAGGTTAGTCCAGGTCTTTTTCTGTGCCCACCCAGAAAAGAGAGCACAAATGGGCATCCGGAGGTTGCCCCCTGGGAGGGGGCAATGTCAGGGATCCAGATTGGCACTGCAATCTCGCGCACATGTACGCATGCGCACACGGGTTCGCACAGGGATCCCCCTGATAGATCACTGGTGCACACATGTGCACATGTGCTGGAACGCATGCTGCACGCGCACAAATGCGCGCTAATCTGCCTTGGCGCCCAGTGGCCTTTAAAGGGACAGCAACTGCACCCTGGCATTGCTGTCTGATCTGCAGCTTGTCCGTTAACCTGAACCTGTTGATACCTGCTACCTGATATACCTTGGCCTGTTTGACCTCTCTGCCTTCTCCTCTCCTGACCCAGCTTGCCTTGACCTCGCTGATAACTTGCCTGCCTGATATCTGTTGCCGAATCCAGCTTGCCATTTGACCATTCTCTGCCTGCCATTTTTGCTTATCTGCCTATCTGTGTATGACCCAGCTTGTCTCACTCTGCTTCAGTCTACCTCTGCATCCAGCTCCTGTGGTCGCTGACCTGCATCTGCCTCTTCAGTCTCCTGCTGCCTACTACCAGTGTATCCAGACTCTACATCCAGCATCCAGTCCGCTGCTGCATTACAGAGGCACTTCTACCTCGCTGTGCTCTCGAGACCACTGTCACCACTCCAGTGGGCTCAGATCCAGGGCTGCATGAGAGGTCTCCTACAAAAGACAGGCTCTACTACCAGGTATGTGACTCCACATTACAATATATATATATATATATATATATATATATACACTACACTGTATATATATTTCCTGGTTCAGGCTCATGCCAGCACGACCTCGGGTCAAACTCGCCCCTTGACCCCGTATAGGACATCCCTGAACTAGACACATAAAGGCAGGCAGTACCTGGTAATGGTGTTCTTATTCTGTCCTTGCTCCAGACCTTCTTGTGTTCCTGCTGTTCGTCTCTTTGATGGAAGGTCCCTTGTTTGAGGTAAATCCCCGGATAAAGACTCTCCTGGTGCCGGAGAAAAAGCGCAGGCATAAATGCCATCAGTCGTGAGAATGAGCGACCATCCTGTGCTTTTAACATAGTTAGGCTTATTAGGTGGCCTCCTGTGTTTAGCATTTCCTCATGTGCTCTTTTGGTATTACTGCTATGGGAGGTGGGAAATGCTCTGCTTACACCCCTTTGTATTTCCCCCATGATGTGCAGGTTTTTGGGCGTTCTAAGGGTGCAGAGCCGATGGCTGATCGCCACTCTCTTTCCTTCCTTGCTCAGGACTTCAAGGTTCTGCGTTCCACCGACAGGAAGAGGAAGGCAGCCTGGTGCGGCCCGTACGTGTGACGTCACCGCGCCTCTCCGGATTAGCCAAGCGGGAGCGGCTCCAATTGACTATCGGGCGGCCACGTCTGCTCAGCTGGTTCAGGAGGGGTGGCGAATTTAAAGCCAGGAAGAAGTCTGCAGTACTGTGTCTGTCAGTTGCTCCATACAAGGCGCTACACGGTGAGCCAAAGAGGATATGTTCAAGCGCAGTGTGAACCGTGGACTAGGGATCAGATGGAGTGGTTATGCTGTGAGCATGTGATGGGAGGCATTTAGGTGGGGGCAATCACAGATGACCAATGATGGAGCTGAATGACATTCATGAAAGTTCATTAAAAACATAAAAAATCATAAAAGTCGTAAAATTGTCTATGCACAAAGATCCTGGGTGCTCTTGTGGGTGACTGTCCTGCCAAGGGCTGCAAATGTGGGAAGCAAACCAAACTTCTGTGTGAAAGGAAACAAGAAAAAAACAAATGCGCCTCTAAGAGTAACAGTAAAAAACAGGATTTTATTAAATAACAAGTAACTACTCACAGAAGTAGTAGGGTGCTGCGCTTTGCAGTGTCAGCCACTGCTGGCTTCTTTGCTGGAGTCCTGTGGTGGTCCTGCTGGGCTGGGGTGGTGGGGAGTGCAGGCTCAGCTGTACTGGTGGAGGAGGGTCCTTCGGTGAGTCCCGGGGAGACCTTCTCTAGGAGACAGTGGTCCGCAGCAATCCGATCCAACCGGTGCCAGGGCGTGCAGGAGAGGTGACCACAGCAACGGCGACGCGTTTATGGCCTGAAGAAGGGGTAGAGCCCCGTAAACGCGTCGCCGTTGCTGTGGTCACCTCTCCTGCATGCACTGGCACCGGTTGGATCGGATTGCTGCGGACCACTGTCTCCTAGAGAAGGTCTCCCCGGGACTCACCGAAGGACCCTCCTCCACCAGTACAGCTGAGCCTGCACTCCCCACCACCCCAGCCCAGCAGGACCACCACAGGACTCCAGCAAAGAAGCCAGCAGTGGCTGACACTGCAAAGCGCAGCACCCTACTACTTCTGTGAGTAGTTACTTGTTATTTAATAAAGCGCAGCACCCTACTACTTCTGTGAGTAGTTACTTGTTATTTAATAAAATCCTTTTTTTTACTGTTACTCTTAGAGGCGCATTTGTTTTTTTCTTGTTTCGCTACACGGTGAGCAACAGGAAGGGAGAAGGTAGCTGTATCTTTCCATTACTCTATCACTTAGCCTCATGATTTATTTGATGTTTTAGGCAGCGCTGCTGACAGTCTCCATAGTCCTTACTGCTTGGGTATTACCTTGTCTGCCTCACCCGGTGAGTATCCTTACTGGAGGTCTCTCTGTGTAGGGGTTATGGAGGGGGTGACAGGAGGGAAATAGGTCTTATTGTATTCTTATCTCTCTAGCCCAGGATGAGCTCGCCAGGTCAAGAGGCACTGATGTCTGTGGAAAGGTAAGGACTCCTGGGGATCTCTGTCATGTGTTTTTTGCTTGGATGCACCACTGACAGGTCGCTATTATTCCCTTATTACAGGGGGAGAAGTTCCTCACTCAGAAGTCAGAAAAGGGCAATTTCTTCTTTGAGTGACCATCACTCCCTGTCTCCCAAGGCTTCACACTCAAAAGCCAAGTCCACACACCACCATGTCCAGTTCAGCCCCTCCTCTGGCTCCCCAGGGCCATCTTGCAGGCAATCTGCCAGCCAGGGGCCTCCGTCCTCAGTGGAGGGGGTCTCCAAGGCTTGCTGGGCCTGTGGGGCAGTGGCTCTAAATGCCTTTTATGAACTTTGCATCAGAGAAGCAGGCCAGTCAAGCCAATCAGTGACTGACAGTATTATAGGGTATATTAAGAAGGCAGTGTAAGAGGGAGTAAGGGCCTTGCTACCAGTCCCTACTGTGCTTGCGAGGTTGGCCCACAGAGCAATGGAGGAGGATTGCCCGGAATCAGGTGTGATTGGTTCAGATGCGGAATTTGAGTGATGCCAAAATGCCTTGGATGCGTACTCTTTCAATTTTTCCCTAGTACCATCTTTTATAATTGCTGTAAAGCAGGCTATTGATTGGGAAGAAGACTCTACATTTTCTCAAGAACCAAAGAGATACTATCCGAATTTGAAAAAAAGACCTCCCAAAGTTTCCTTTCATATCAGAAATGAAGGACCTGATGGAAAAGGAGTGGTCAAAACTGTACCGAAAGCCACCTTTAATAGAGTACACAAATTGTACCCATTCAAGCAGTCGGAGGTGGATTCTTGGATATGCCCCTCAAGGTGGATGTGTCCTTGCAGCGCCTTGCAAGACATATCACCTTCCCCCTAGAGGAGATCGTCTCATTCAAGGACGCTATGGAGCGAAAAGCTGACTCAGAATTAAAAAATGTATTTACCACGGTGGGAGCCACTTGCAGACCGGCGGGGGCACTAACCTCAGTTGCCAGAGCCATAAAGGTTTGGTCTGCGAATGTAGAATCATCTCTAGATACCCGTTCGGAAGAGGATATTCTCTCAGCATGTTTGCAAGGCCTGAAACTATCAGCAGAATTCCTGGCAGAGGCAGCAGCACTCTTTTTGGCAAAACACTGGAGGAGGCTATCCGTTGGGTGACAGGGGGGAACCGGGTCTTCTTCCTCAGGATCGGAAGCGTAACCAACAGTCCTTTTGTTCCAATAGAAGATTCCAGGACCAATTTAAGGAGGCGAGATCCTATCAGCCAGGTAGGGATTTCTCATACTTCATGTGGTGATCTTGAGGAGCCTACGCCGATCGGTCCAAGGCAAAAGCCCCGCAAGCTTCAAAGGCTGCAGCCAAGTCCTTCTGAAAAGGCAACCTGTCCAGGGACTGCCTGTAGGGACAAGGTTGGCTGCCTTTTGCAGTGTCTGGGAGGAAAGGATATCAGATTCCTGGGTCTTGGGAGTAATCCAAAACGGCCTCCGTCTTTAGTTTCAGGAAACTCCTCCAGGAAAAGTCTGGATAACAGACAAAAAATGCGTTTATCTCTCGAGTCATACATAAGAGAATTGATCGATCGTCAGGCTATTGTTCTGGTTCCAAAAGAGGAATGGGGCCAAGGGGTGTACTACCCACTTGTTCTTGTCCAGAAGTTATCGGGCATATGGCAACTGGTATTAGACCTAAAGAAGCTAAAGTCTTTTCTAAAACCACAGTCGTACCGGATGGAATCCCTAAAAACCATCACAGCAGTGATCTGCCGGGGTGACTGGATGGTATCCGTGGACCTGGAAAATGCATATTTCCATATTCCAATAGCTGGAGCTCATCAGCGCTTTCTGTGGTTTGCATATGCAGGCAAATATTTTCAGTTCCAATGCCTTCCCTTTGGGCTCAGTTCGGCTCCCAGAACATTCACGAAATTCCTGGTAATGGTGATCGCTTATCTTTGACAACGGGGAATAAGAGTTTTCCATTACTTGGACGACGTGCTATTACTCGCTGAGTCCAAAGCTCTGTTGGGGCAAAACCAAGATCATGTTCTGGCCACCTTGGAACAGTTCAGGTGGATGATAAATACAGCAAAGAGTCCTCTCACTCTGTCCCAGGTGCTTGTTTACTTAGGCATGACCTTTGACACACTCCAATACAAGATATTTCTGCCAGAAAGCAAGATAATTTGCATATAAGCAGAAGCGTCAGAGATGGAGGCCTCTACTGTAATGTCAGTCCACAGGGGTATGAGGTTTTTAGGGAGTCTGACGTCCTGCATTCCAGCATGCCTTGTGCCCAGTGGCATATAAGAAGATTCCAATATTGCCTTCTCAGTGGTGCCATGGTTCACTGCATCAGAAGATGCATATTCCTCGATTTATCCAAAACGATATTTAGTGGTGATCAAGGAGAAACAACCTGGCCCGGGGTAGGTCCATGAACCCTGGGGATTGGATAACAGTCACTTCGGATGCCAGTCTCCAGGGTTGGGGGCCCATTGCCAAGGGTTGATGGTCCAGGGAAGATGGCCTCCTCGAGTTCCTTCTTCCTCCAACCTGCTGGAGCTGGGAACGGCCAGAGAAGCTCTAAGGTCATTTCTGCTCATAGCCCAAGGCAAGAGGGTAAACTTCTAATGGACAACAGGATGGCAGTGTCCTATATAACAAAACAGGGGGGGGACACAGAGCTTACAACTTCTTCAAGTAGCTGCAGAGATTTTCGACTTTGCCAAGAAGCATCAGAAAACCATGGAAGACCTCCTGAGTCGCAAATTTTCCGACAACACGGAATGGATGTTGAATCCAAAATATCTGGGGGAAATCTTTCGTCAATTAGGAATATCTGAAGTGGAAGAGGAAGTTCGAGCAATAGTAATCACTCCATTGTGGCCAAGGAGGCCATGGTTTTCCCTCCTCTGGCACCTGGCGAGGTGCCCTCCAGTCAGGTTACCCCAAATGTACAGCGGCCAGTTTCATCCCGATCCGACCAGTCTAGCCTTGACTACATGGTTGTTGAATGGGAAAAACAAAGTGTTCTAAATCTGTCCGATTCTGTTGTAAAGACTTTGCTTGCAGCAAGAAAACTTTCTAGCAAGAACACCTATCACCGGGTGTGGAGGAAGTTTGAGATGTTTGCTTCTCAACAAGTATTTACGTTTCAAACTCCTTTAGTGGCGGATGTCCTAGGATTTCTTCAATCTGGTCTGGACTTAGGCCTAAGATATAATACCCTAAAGGTCCAGGTTTCAGCGATAACAGCCCTAACAGACATGGCTTGAGTGAGGGATCCACCAGTGGTAAAGTTTCTAAAGGCAGCAAAAAAGATACGTCTGCCAGTCCATCCGATGTTCCCAAAGTGGGGTTTGCCTTTGGTGCTCAAAGGACTGTTTAAAGCACCCTTTTTTCCGATGCGGTCAGTTCACTTTATAATCTCAATTCAAAGATTGTGTTCCTAACAGCAATAGTTTCAACCAGGCAAGTTTCTGAAATTGCGGCCTTTTCCTGCAGGGAGCCATACTGCACTTTCCTCCTGGATGGAGTAGCGTCCTTTGCCAAGTTTCCTGTCAAAGGTCTCCTCAGAATTTCACTTCAATTGGCACACGGGGCTCCTGGTGCTTTCTCCAACAGGTCCATAGGAGTTGGAAATGCACAAGTTGGATCTGAAGTCCATTCTACAGACATACCTATTGAGGACGGAGTCATTTAGAAAGTCGGATGCCCTATTCGTATACCTAAATGGTCCCAGGAAAGGTATGCCCGCATCTCCGGGGGTCATTTCGTCTTGGGTTGTTAGGGTGATTCAGACAGCATATTCTCTCCATATCTTCTTCCTTGTCCAGATGTTAATACATTTTCCTTAAGCAGCACCTGGTGTTTAATAGGTTATTTCTTACCCTCCCTTGGTGTGTGCTAGTTAGGTCCCGAGGTCGTGCTGGCATGAGGCTGAGCCATGAAAACGGAAAATTGTTTTCAAATACTTACTGTAATTTTCTTTTCCTGGCTCTGCCTCATGACAGCACACACCCTCCCTGGGCCGTTGCAAGCTAGTTACAGAACACCATTATCAGGTACTGCCTGCCTTTTATGTGTCTAATTCAGGGATGTCTTATACAGGGTCAAGGGGCAGAGTTGACCCAAGGTCGTGCTGTCATGAGGCAGAGCCAGGAAAGGAAAATTACGGTAAGTATTTAATAACAATTTTCGGTTATATTAGTACACAGCCTGAAGTGCATTATATACTGTACACCGCCGAATGCACTGTATGTATTGTCTACACTGAATGCACGGTATATATATATATATATATATATATATATATATATATATATATATATATATAAATATATATATATGTTCCGCGCAAATGGATAGGTATATCACTATTATTCTCAGAGCTGCTGCCTCCACCGAACTGCACGAGATGTGTAGTCAGATAATACGGTTAGATTAGGTGGGAATGGCGCTGCTCTGTTTCTATTTGGGCTATTACTCTGTATCCATATAGGTTGATCCTTGTCTTAAAAGGTCTACCAGGACTGTTCTGGAAAATACGACCCTCTTATGGGATATATATGTTGGGGTAGTGTAACAAGTGATATGGTGGGGTCAGATGCCACTATAATACAATCTGTGCTAATTACGTGAATAAATAAATAAATAAGTGAATCATTCAAAATTCCTGTCATCAATTCAGTGAATGCATATAAATGTGAAATGTGGTGTCAAACAAATAAATAAATAGATAAAAAGGATAAATATCTACTTCTTAAAGCTTCACAAATAAATAAATGGATAAATAAAATTGGTAAATATCAACTTCTTAAAGCTTCACCAGTAACTCCATGCAAGCCTTAATAATTCATTTTTTTTCCTAGGTGATATGGTATCTGAAAAACCAGGTGAATCAAAAAAAAAAAAAAAAAAAAAA
>BLSH010313214.1:49219-64776 GCA_018402905.1 Glandirana rugosa
TGGCGGAACCTAGGGAGGGGGGGGGGGGGAGAGGTGGGTGGGGGGGAGAATCTGAAGTGGTGGAGAGAGAATTTAGGATGAAAAGCGAGTAAGAAAGGTTCAAGGGAATTATGATAGGCGGCCAAAGGAAAGTGTGCCACATAGGGTGAAGGAGGGGGACTAGCATTGGGGAATCTGGAAATGATGTGAAGCATTCCCACGACGATAAGCTGGAAAGTGAAATCAAAAGTGGAGACAGTTGGAAGCGAACTGATCCGGAAAAAAAAACAGAAAAAAAAAAACATATTCTAAGTACTACATTTGAGGCCAGTGGTGCATTTCTTGCACAAAAATAAAAAGTGCGCCTACATTGCTGGTGTAAAAAAAAGGATAATAAATAGTCCTACATAGTACATTTGCACCTTGATGTGCATTTCTTGCACACAATTAAAAAGTGCGTCTACATTGCTGGTTTAAAAAAAAAAGAATAATAAATAGTGCTACATAGTACATTTGCACCTTGCTGTGCATTTCTTGCACAAAATTAAAAAGTGCGTCAACATTGCTGGTTTAAAAAAAAAAATAGTGCTACATAGTATATTTGCACCTTGCTCTGCATTTCTTGCACAGAATTAAAAAGTGCATCTACATTGCTGGTTTAAAAAAAAAGAATAATTAAATAGTGCTACATAGTACATTTGCACCTTGCTGTGCATTTCTTGCACAAAATTAAAAAGTGCATCGACATTGCTGGTTTAAAAAAAATAAAAAATAGTGCTACATAGTACATTTGCACCTTGCTGTGGATTTCTTGCACAAAATTAAAATGTGCGTCTACATTGCTGGTTTAAAAAAAAAGAATAATAAATAGTGCTACATAGTACATTTGTACCTTGCTGGGCATTTTTTGCACAAAATTAAAAAGGGCGTCGCCATTGCTGGTTTAAAAAAAAAATAGTGCTACATAGTACATTTCCACTTTGCTGTGCATTTCTTGCACAAAATTAAAAAGGGTGTCGCCATTGCTGGTTTAAAAAAAAAAATAGTGCTACATAGTACATTTCCACCTTGCTGTGCATTTCTTGCACAAAATTAAAAAGTGCATCTACATTGCCGGTTTAAAAAATAATATAAATTTGTGCTAAATAGTACATTTGCATCCAGAATGAGGAGAGCGTCAAATAAGGGACGTGGTCGTGGTCGTGGTGCTGCTGGCGCTACTGGTGTTGGTGGTGTTGGTGAAGCTCCTGTTGCAAGCAGAGGACGTGGTCGATCTGTGCCAGCTACACGCACAAGTGAAACCCCTTCCCCAGGTGTGAGTAGCCGACAGAACCTTCAACATTATATGGTAGGCCCGAATGCCGCTCAACAAATGGTGAGGCCAGAACAAGTACAGGTGATAGTAGATTGGGTGGCTGACAATGCCTCCAGTTCCTTCACATTGTCTCCCACAGGGTCCCTTGCTGAAAGCTCAGAGTTGGCACCTGAACCCCATGGCTATCTGTCTTTCACCTCAACCCCTTGTAAATCAGCCAAGCAGTCTGAGCCCCAAGTCATGCAGCAGTTTCTTATGCTTTTTGATGACTCTGCTGGTGTGCCTTCCGTGGGTCTTTAATGGAATTTGTAACAGGAAAAACATGAAAAATAAACCATGGTACATTTTATATGGAAAAAGTGAACCCGTGCTCGAACATCTCTGGGTTTGTCTGCAGATAGTGATTTTTTTTTAATATGTCTCAATATTTTGGGGGCTACCCCAATTAGAAAAAAAAAACAATGTTGGCTATCTCCTCCACCGCCACTTCTACCTACACCGCCATGGTCACCGCCTCCTCAACCTCCTACTCCACATCCACCTCCTCCTCCATTTTTCATTTTTTTATGTGATTTTAAGTTATTTCCCTATCCACATTTGTGCTACCCTTACCCCCATTTTGCTTCCTTTTGCAGCCCTCTAGCCCTTTCCAGGACTTTTTTAGAGCCATTTTTGTGCCCAAAGGTTCGGGTCACCATTGACTTCAATGGGGTTCGGGGTCAAGTTCAGGGCGGAACTCAAACTTTTTCGCGAAGTTCGGCCGAACCCGCCAAATCCGAACATCCAGGTGTCCTCTCAACTCTACCGCTGATATTATATTTAGGAGGCCATGGCATGCTTTTTTCTATTACAAGGAATGTTTACATTTCTTGTAATAGGAATAAAAGTGATCAAATTTTTTTAAAAAGGAAGGTGTAAAAATAAAAATAAAAAGTAAAATAAATAAGAAAAACATTTTTTAAAGCGCCCCGTCCCGTCGAGCTTGCGCGCAGAAGCGGACGCATACGTAAGTCCCACCCGCATATAAAAACGATGTTTAAACCACACATGTGAGGTATTCCCATAATAATTAGAGCGAGTGCAATCATTTTAGCTCTAGACCTACTCTGTTACTCAAAACTGGAAACCTGTAGAAATTTTTAAACATCGCCAATGGAGATTTTCAAGTGCGAAAGTTTTGTCACCATTCCACGAATGGGCATAATTTTGAAGCATGACATGTTGGTTTCATTTTACTTTATCTTTCACAATATGGAAAAAATTGGGCTAACTTTACTGTTGTCTTATTTCTTAACTCAAAAAAGTGAATTATTTCCCCCCAAAAAAGACTGTAAGATTGTAAGACCGCTGTGCATATACGGTGTGACATAATGTTTGGGGATTCTAAGTAATTTTACAGCTAAAAAAACAGATTTTAAAACTGACTCTGAAAAAGAAGCTAGGTCTTGAAGTGGATATACTGTACACCGCTGAATGCACTGTATATATAGTCTACACTGAATGCACTATATATATATATATATATATATATATTACACTGTATATATATTAACCACTAGCTGACCAGCCGCCGTAGTTTGTGTAGCGCTTTAAGAGACTGCAGGGGACACACGCGCTGCACATCCCTGGAGCCGATGCGCATGGCCGGCGGACGTGATGTCCGGTGGCTACTAGTGATCGCTCCTCACAGAGCCAGAATGGGGATCCATTCATGTAAACAAAAGGATCTCCTTTCTGACAGGGAAGGGGAGAGAGATCTGCTGCTCCCGGTGATCGGGAGCAGCTTATTCTTTCCACCCTTAGTCATTACAGTCCTCCCACAGTAAGAAACACCCCTCTAGGAAACACTTAACCCCTTGAACGTCCCCTAGTGTTAACCCCTTCTCTGCCAATGACATTTATACAGTAATCAGTGGCTATTTTTGGCTCTGATTGCTGATGTCAGTGGTCTCAAAAAAGTGTCAAAAATGTCCAATCTGTCCGTCACAATATCGCAGTCCCGCTAAAAATCGCAGATCATCGCCATTAATAGTAAAAAAGAATAAAAATAATAAAAATGCCATAAATCTATTCCCATAGTTTGTAAACGTGATAACTTTTGCGCAACCCACTCAATATACGCCTATTGCGATTTTTTACCACAAATATGTAACAGAATATTTATCAGCCTAATCTGAGGAATTCATTTATTTTTATATTTTTGTTTTGGATATGCATTATAGCAAAAAGTAAAAAAAAAAATGTTTTTTTTTTCAAAATTGTTGCTTTGTTTGTTTATAGCTCAAAAAATAAAAACCACAGAGGTGATCAAATACCACCAAAAGAAAGCTCTATTTGTGGGGGAAAAAAAAGCATGTCAATTTTGTTTGGGTACAACGTTGCAGGACCGCACAATTGTCAGTTAAACTGACGCAGTGCCGTATCACAAAAAGTGCTCTAGTCAGGAAGGGGGTAAATCCTTCTGGACCTGAAGTGGTTAATACACTCCTTGCACTGTATATATAGTCTACACTGAATGCACTGTATATATAGTCTACACTGAATGCACTATATATATATATATATATATATATATTACACTGTATGTATAATGTGGCAGCGGGACCCCGCTCCACTAAGAAGATTGCTGGTTTATGCCAGATTGTTGGAAACACAGGCATACTGATTGCACAGCTGACTATGGCTCAGAGCTCCACCCAACAGACAGGGGGTCTATGCAGGGGAGTCAGGTGGACTCCCAACCTTTCTAGGTGTTAGAGAGGTTTCATGGAGCAGCCAGAGAGTGCATGTCTGCAGGAGGCAGATTTAGTCTGTGACAGAGCAGCAAGGAGCTGATTGTGAGTAAGCTAGGAGAGAGCTTGACTCTAAGGAACTCTTTTGGTCTGAGAAGCAAACCTTAGGCCTAGGCTGGAGTCCTGAAGCAGCAGTGTGGCAATAGAGTAAGCCAGGAGGCTCAAGTACTCTGTTTGTACAAGTTACATTGGTGGAACCTCTTGCATGGGCTACTGATGTCTTTTGCAAACGTTTCCATTCCTTCAAATAAAAGTGGGCTACCATTCCCTTAAAAATACCGCTTTGAACTGGCGCACTCATTGAAAACGCACCTACCACTTGAGTCTGATCAACCCCAATCTTACACATGGTGGAGGATGCGGGCAGAGATGGAAGAGTTCCAGATCCTTGCATACCAAAAACAATGAGTAACAAGAGACTATGTGTTTTTCAGCAATGCTGTGAGGAGCAGCTAATGTGAACACAGTGGAGTCTGCATTTGAAAGTGTGTTGCTTGCAAGTCTTAAAGAGACAGCACCCCAAATTTTCATGAGTTAAAAGGAGCTGTGTTAAAAATTGTTATGTGCCTGACTGCAGAGATGGGCTGGTTAAAATGCAAAAGGGAAGCAATGTTTGCTGAGATAAGAGACAGAACCCTGTGGCTGGAGGGGTTGTTACCAACAGAACAAGCCCCTGACTGGTGCAAGATGCATTTGGTTTGTATGGAGCAAGGAGAAAGGAAAGCAAGCACAGTATAAGGAGTGAGCAGATGGGTGCAGTTGCCCGTGGGAACAAAGGAGAAATCCATGCTGCTGACTTCATACAGCCTATGTTGTCTTCTGTGGAGGACTTTTTGGATGATTGCTTCCTACAGAGGGTGGCCCAGATGTCACTGGGGTGAATTGGTGCAGCCTTTTCTGACAGAGGAGTACCAAGGGGTGTACCGCTGGATGGGTCATAACCGAGATGACTACGACAATTACCTAGAAGCAATCCAATATAGAGAATGATGTAAAAATTCAGCGGGGAGAATGTGATCTCCCATAACAACTGGAGAAAGTCTGTTTGCAGAAAGGAGGAGCTACAGCAGAGAAGTGGCTGCGCTTTCTCATAGAGAAAGGAGTGAAGTTGTTTCATGCCTGGAATGTGCTCAAGTAGGGCTTGGTATTTTTACTTGCCCCATATTCTGGAATACAGCTGAGTGTAATAATTTTGAGGAAAAGCCTGTACCTGCAGTCCCGGGTTCCTGTTCCAAGGTGGTGGCTTTTGCTGCTGGCAACAGAAAAGCTGTTTTTCCTTCAGGGGATGTTGGAAAGTCAAAGAAGGCTGCAATGTTGCCCTGTGTCCATGTGGGGGCATTAGCCTGTGAGTTTGTGTTTAATCCCGATGAAGTAGTGGCAAGGCCGGTGAGGGCACATGCTACCAAGAGAGACTTGCTGTTTTGCAGCGGGGAATCACAGGTTAATGCTGAACCCACAGCAAGACTGAGAACTGATAAGGACTTGTCTTCAGGCAGAGTACTTTGTAGCAGGAAGACAAGTGGTAAAAATGAATATAATGTGTTGCTCACTAATGAGATTAAAATGCTGATGGTGAAAATGTGGTATTGGATTCAGATATGTCAGGGGTGACCACTGAGAAATGTGTACCATTGCCCCTAGCAACCATGACAAGTGCAACAGAGGTGTCCCTGGAGACCACACAGGAGCTCATGGTGTTTGAGCTTAGGGTTTCCCAGGACAACTGTGTCACCACCCCTACTTGCAAGTGTGTTTCACATGAGGTGAAATGTGATGTACGAAGTATCCTACAATTCAAACTGCTAACGTGCTAATGCAGCCTATGCAAGGCAGGAATGTGGATAATGATGATTTTGAAGTGTATTACTGACAATGTTGATGGTTTGATGTCTCCCATGGCAACCACAGACAGTGCCACAGAGTTGTCCCTGGAAATCAAAGAGTGTTGGAGCCAGCGGTGGTCCATGGATTATCACAATCTGATTTGGTTGACTTTAACTTGTGCAGTATGTCTGCTGCCAAGCCACTTTGTCCACCTGTGTCTCCTTGGGTAGATGGTGCAGTGTTATGGAGTGCTGGTGATTGGAGCACAGACAGGATAGACTGGGGTAGTCTGGCCATAAAGGTATTAGTGGAGTGGAAAGAAATTTCTGAAGGTAATGGTTAGGTGGACACTATTGTTGATGTGACCAATGGAGAGACTGCAGGGGCAGTAGTCACAGGTGCATTGGCTGTTGCAGAAGTTAACCCCCTCCAGTCGGAAGGATCAGATAAGGGCATGTACATGGCAGAGGTTTTGTCCACAGCAAAACAGATGAGTAATATTGAGTGTCAGAATAACAGTGTAATAGATAAGGACTTGAAAAGGCTCTGTGTTGCTGATAATGAGAGGATGAGTGCAGCATGTGTGCTTTGCAGTGCTCAAGGGGAGCCGCAAGTTGTGTCAGTTACCTCTGAGGTGGGGGTCTCCTTAAGTTTCTCAGCCTCTCGAGCCTTAGCAAATGAGCCCCTTCATGTCACTAAAGTTCTATGTTTAGATGTGGGATGTTTAGAAATAACTGAGATGTTGGAATTAGTGAAAACATTTTCACTGTACACCTGCATGTATCCACCACAGATGGGCAGCCTGGTACTGCGTAGTACCAATCAGTGGATGCAGGTGGTACAGGTGATGTTCAGCAATGTTGATAAAAATTGGTATTGGTTACTGCAATGTTGATTACTTTTGTGGAAAGTGGCCTCACAGTTCTCTGTGAGAGTGCTTCCAGAGGCAGTTGTGCGCAGAAGGTGAACTGCTAGAGGAATCAGAAATGACATCATGGTGGAAGTCTCAACCGTATGTTGGTGTGATGAGGTGTATTCCTGCTGGTGCGGTCCGAGGTGCGGCTGAGCAATGGTTGGTATATGGTGCGTGTACTGTCTCACCTGCTAGACCTCATGTGAAGGAAGGGCCCGGAATGGACGCGGCAGTAGTGGGAATTCTGTCCATCACTCACAAAGAGGTGCAGTTTGAGGTACATGGAGACACTCTGACAGGAAATAACAGTGTGAGTAACTGTAACAGGGAAGTGTGTAAACCCATGTTGAATTTTGTCTCACAGTGTGCTTGGTTGCTTCCTACTGAGGGGGTGTATGAGAGGCACTCTAGAGCACTGTCAGACAGCTCAGAGGTATTGGTTGAGGTACCAATGGACAAAGAAATGGTTAAAGAGATTGTTGTGCAAAAATGTGGCGAAAAATGTTAGTTGGTAGGGCAGTTGCTATTGGAGTGTTTGACAATGGGGGCGATGTGAAACTGTGGGAAGGTCCCATGGGGAATAACTGCTTGCCTGTAGGTGGTCCCTCCACAGACACTGCCTTAACAAATCAGGGGACAAGATGTCCTGAGGACAGTGACAATATTGAGTTGGGTAATCCATTTTGGAAAGTGGCTATTGAGGCTAAACAGAAGGATGTGGTGTTAATTAGAGTTGAGCGGACACCTGGATGTTCGGGTTTGGTACCGAACTTGACCCGAACTTGTTTCCGGACCCCGAACCCCATTGAAGTCAATGGTGACCCGAACTTTTGGGCAAAAAATGGCTGTAAAAAAGTCCTGGAAAAGGCTAGGGCTGCAAAAGGAAGAAAAATGGGGGTAAGAGTAGGACAAGTGCCCTGCAAACAAATGTGGATAGGGAAATAACTTAAAATCACATAAAAAAATAAAAATGGGAGGAGGAGGTGGATGTGGAGTAGGAGCCTAGAGGTTGACTAGGCCGTGACCGTGGTGGTGTAGGTGAAAGTGGCGGTGGAGGAGGAGGAGGAGGTAGCCAACACTGTTTTTTGTTTGTTTTTTTTTTTTCTAATTGGGGTAGCCCCCAAAATATTGAGACATATTAAAAAAAACAAGTATTCCAATGGCTGTGTGAGGCAGGTCTAAATGTCTATTCTGCACAAGCTACAGACAAGTCTTGTGGGATCCATGCCTGGCTCATTTTAATAAACGTTAGCTTGTCCACGTTGCACAGGCGGCTGCACTTGCTTGTGATAACGCCCCCTGTCGTGCTAAACACGCGTTCAGACAATACACTGGCTGCAGGGCAGGCCAGCACCTCCAAGGCATAAAGGGAAAGCTCAGGCCATGTGCCCAATTTGGAGACCCAGAAGTTGAATGGGGCAGACCCATTAGTCAGTACATGTAGGCGTGTGCACACATACTGTTCCACCATGTTGCTGAAATACTGTCTCCTGCTAAGACGTTGCCTGTCAGCTGGTGGTGCTGTTTGTTGTGGCGTGCTGCTGACAAAGCTTTTCCACATTTCGGCCATGCTAACCCTGCCTTCTGAGGTGCTGGTGGTGCCACAGCTGCATTGGCGACCTCTTCCTCCTCCTCCGCCTTGTGCTTCCACTAAGCCCCCGGTGTCATTTGGGAATGCCCTCAGCAGCGTGTCTACCAGCGTGCACTTGTAGTTGCTCATCTTCCGATCACGCTCCAGTGAGGGAATTAAGGACGGCACGTTGTCCTTGTAACAGGGATCCAGCAGGGTGGCCACCCAGTAATCAGCACAAGTTAAAATGTGGGCAACTAGGTTGTCGTTGAGCAGGCACTGCAGCATGTAGTCGCTCATGTGTGCCAGGCTGCCCAGAGGCAAAGACAAGCTGTCCTCTGTGGGAGGTGTATCATCTGTGTCCTCCATATCCATCCAGCCACGCTCCAGTGATGCCCACGAGCTGCGTTGGGTGCCACCCTGCTGTGAACAGGGTTCCTCCACCTCATCATCATCTTCCTCGTCCTCCTCATCCTCCAGAACTGTGCCCTGGCTTGAAAATATTTTACCTGGTCTATGCTGGTGCAGGAACCCACCCTCCGAGCCACTTGCGAATGACTGGCCTGATAACTGTGGAAATTACCCCTTTTCCTCCTCCTCTTCCTCCTGTGCCACATCCTCTTCCATCATTGCCCAAAGTGTTTTTTCAAGGAGACATAAAAGTGGGATAGTAACGCTGAGAACAGCATCATCGGCACTAGCCATGTTGGTGGAGTACTCGAAACACTGCAATACGGTACACAGGTCTCGCATGGAGGCCCACTTGTTGGTGGTGAAGTGGTGCTGTTCCACAGAGCGACTGACCCGTGCGTGCTGCAGCTGAAACTCCAGTATTGCCTGCTGCTGCTCGCACAGTCTCTCCAGCATGTGCAAGGTGGAGTTCCACCTTGTGGGCACGTCGCATAGGAGGCGGTGAGCGGGAAGGCCGAAGTTCCGCTGCAGTGCAGACAGGCGAGCAGCAGCAGGGTGACAACGCCGAAAGTGCGCACAGACGGCCCGCACTTTCTGCAGCAGCTCTGACATATCCGGGTAGTTTTTTAGAAATTTCTGCACCACCAAATTCAGCACATGCGCCAGGCAAGGGATGTGCATCAAACCGGCTAGACCCAGAGCTGCTACGAGATTTCGCCCATTATCACACACCACCAGGCCGGGCTTGAGGCTCAGTGGCAACAACCACTTATCGGTCTGTTGTTCAATGCCCGTCCACAGCTGCTGCGCAGTGTGGGGTTTATCCCCCAAACATATCAGTTTTAAAACAGCCTGCTGTCGTTTCCCCTTGGATGTGCTGAAGTTGGTGGTGAAGGTGTTACCCTGAGCGGATGAGGAGGTGGTAGAGGAGGAGGAGGAAGCGCAGTAGGAGGAGAAGGCAACAGGAGGCAAAGAGAAATGCCCTGCAATCCTCAGTGGCAGAAGGACATGCGCCAAACGGCTAGCCACCTCAGGCCCACCCGCCACTAGATTTGCCCAGTGTGCAGTTAGCGAGATATAGCTAGAAATATAATAAACACGTTGATGCACAGAGAAAATAGCTACACTAGTATATAGAAGCTGCTAGCACAATATTGCAAATTATAATAACATCAATAAACATGAAAGGGGAAAGGTGCAGTGCTAAAACATTAATAAAATTCAGTCTATAGAATCACATATGAAGATCCCAATGAAGAAGAAATCAGAACAGTCTGTCATCAGCACCAAACACACTGTCTCTTACCAGAACCACAGGACCCTTATTATAGGGGTCAGATAAACCTTCTGGCAAGAGGAATCCAAATCAGCAGGTATCTGAGTAGTAGTTAGCAGTCATCAGATTTAAACCATGATTCCCAGTGTCACCTCATCCTCGGCATATAAAATGATAACAGAGGGGGGACTCATGGTGCAGTAACTTCAACCAGGCTTTATTCAAAGGTACGGTTAAACACTTACATTAAAATGATGATAAACAAACGTATCGGCTATCACAAAGCCACATCAAGCTGTCAACGTGGTTTCCCACAGTCTAGATGGCCATCGCGTCCTTGCCCTCTCTCCCATGTGCCGTCCTAACCTCCTCCCGACGCGTTTCGTCATAGGTTGACGTCGTCAGGGGTGCGGCTTAGGACGAACGCTCAGTCATCCCTCTCCCACAATAGATAATAGATCCTTTTTAAACTTCCTAGTGGGATCAGCCCCCAAAGGTACACAGGTCTCCCTATTAGAGAGGAGGCGAGCCATCTCAGAGTTATAATCTTCCACATCCAAGATGACTATCCCCCCTCCCTTATCAGCAGGGCGCACCACTATGTCCTTGCGTGATTCAAGTCTTTCTAAGCTTGTTTTAAACATTTTATTAGTTCTTATTATTCTGATATTCAACCCCTCAAGATCCCTAAGGACCAGGTCCCTGAAGACCAACAACGAAGGAGCCAAACTCCCTGGGGGGTTGAATACCGAAGCATTACCTAAAGAATTACCTAAACCTGTATTCCTGATACCCAATGCCTCACTATAAGTGGACCTCATTGGGTTAGTAATTAAATATATTTTAATGTTCATCAATGTTCACGTATAAATTTATGTACATCAATAAAGGATTGGAATTTATCCGAAGGTCTTGGGGGAACAAACTTCAAACCTTGGTTCAAAACATGTTTCTCCTCATTGGAGAGGGTAGCGGTGCTCAAATTAAAGAGGCCTGAGTCCTTTGGACATGCCCCCTTTTTTGAACGGATCCGCCTCCCCCCTCGGGTCCCTCTTTTACGTTTATGGGCCTTTTTGAGACTGGAGGACTTCTGGGAAAAAAATGCCCTGGATGGTTATAACCCTCATTCCTGGCAGCCCCCCTACCTGGATTGCCATATTGTCCAGGGTGATCATATACTGCTGCCAGTGGGCCCCATTAGCTTGAGGGTCAGTGGAATCAAACCTTCCACTATCCCAGCACGGATACCAATCCGAAGGGTGGTCCATAATGTACCTATCATCCCCTTCACCCCTGTTCAGCAGGGGACTAAATCTGTTTGAGGTGCTAACTTGGCCATAGTTAGGAGTTGTAGGTATCCTACCACCCCTTCCTCTACTCCTTCCTGAGGAGCTGCCCCTTCTAGGAGGATTAGTGTGGTGGCCTCCAGGCAAATTACCACCCGGCCGAAATTGACCTGGGGTAGTTCGTGGCTGGATAGAGGGTCCTACCTCCATAGCTTCTGGATCCACCTTATCCTCCTCCCCAGTACCCCTACTCTGCCACTTAAACACTTTATTATTTTGATAATCTAATAAGTCCCTCTGATATTTCTTCCTCTTTTTGTTTTTTTGGTCATTGTCCTCCTTTTCCAGGTGTTTTTTGAGGTTATCTGATTTTTTAGCATATTCCTCACTTCTTTTAAATATAAGAAGTTTATCCTTAATAATGCTAATTTCCGCATCTAATTTCACTAATTTTTGCCTCTTAATCCCAAGCATATGGTTCATTAAGGCAAAACCTGCTTTATTAAAATATTGATACCATTCCTCTACATTAATAATGTCACTCTGAGGGGTTACCTCCCACATAAAGCTCCTTGGAACCATTTTAGCAGCGAGATAGTTCTCAAAGAAGACAATGTCCCAATTGGTCTGGAGCTCGGAGGTGAGAAGGTTCTTAAGCCTAAGAAACAATCCCCTCAGATCATCTTGATTCTCATTTTCATAATTACGAATACTCGCAGGGTCAATAGAATGAGCAGCCCTGAAATCAAAAATGTCCATGATGACATCTCACTGCCGCAGCACTAGATAAATTTGCAGCTAGAAATATAATAAACACGTTGCTGCGCAGAGAAAATAGCTATACTAGTATATAGAAGCCGCTAGCACAATATTGCAAATTATAACAACATCAATAAACATGGGGAAAGGTGCAGTGCTAAAACATTAATAAAATTCAGTCCATAGAATCACATATGAAGATCTGAATGAAGAAGAGATCAGAACAGCCCATCACCAGCACCAAACACACTGTCTCTTACCAGAACCACAGGACCCTTATTATAGGGGTCAGATAAACCTTCTGGCAAGAGGAATCCAAATCAGCAGGTATTTGAGTAGTAGTTAGCAGTCATCAGATTTAAACCGTGATTCCTAGCGTCACCTCATCCCCGGCATATAAAATGATAACAGAGGGGGGACTCATGGTGCAGTAACTTCAACCAGGCTTTATTGAAAGGTACGGTTATAAACACTTACATTAAAATGATGATAAACAAATGTATCGGCTATCACAAAGCCACATCAGGATGTCAACGTGGTTTCCCACAGTCAAGATGGCCACCGCGTCCTTGCCCTCTCTCCCGCGCGCCGTCCTAAGCTCCTCCCGACGCGTTTCATCATATGTTGATGTTGTCAGGGGCGTGGCTTAAAACGAATGCTCAGGCATTATATAGGCCTGTACGATCGAGATGCGCGGGAAGCCGGATATTGTGCGCTCCAAGCCTCTAAGGCATTGAGCCAAGCCAGCCGGGAGCTTGCGTTCCAACCAGCTGCTAAACCGGAATTTAACCATCATAGTGCTTCCGTCCAGGGCCGCTATTGTAGACAGGGCTAATATAAACCATTACAGCCACTACATTAGCCATAACAGAATAGGTAATGAAACCTGACAGGTAAAAAGAGAATAACACATTTCATGCACAAGGTGGTGGATCCAGACCTCCCATACACACTCTTAACCCCCAAAAAAAGGGAAGAAAAAAGGGGGGGTTTAATGCATTGGTGGGAGCACCAGACACAGCGCCATCTTGTGACATATTAAATAATTAAAACACAATACAAAAAACAATTGGCAATTGGAGAGGAAGAGGAAGATTTTTTGAATGGAGTACTGCGCTAAGCCTAAATAAATGTGAAGAGAGCTGCCAAACAATGACCAAACTAGTCGTAGTATATGTAAAAGTAGGGGTTGGCGCTAATCAGAGACGTTATATGATATGAGTCACAAAACAGTATATGCCCTGGTTAAATGGCACAGTAAATTAATACATAAACTGTAAACAACTTATATGCTATGTGATACCCTGATTAAACAAGCAAACAGTTTGCTAACATATGGTAAATAGTCTCATATTTAAAGATTCCGAGGCTCAAAGATGTAACATAGTGGTGCTCCTATCACATCTCCTGGAGCTTGCACTTAGTCAAATAAGCGGGACAGTGATGGTATATGTTGAATAGTTCCGTGATCAATCACTAGAAAGTTCTTCGTACGTAGAGATAATAACAGATCAATAATATAAGGTGAATCCGGGTTCCCGCCCTAGTGAATTAAAGGCTTACCAGATTGCAGATATATGTAGGCCCACATATATGATAAGCTCTTGGATGGTCCCGGGCCCCTCAGAGGTCCCACACTAGCGCGTCACACACTCCGGTCGGATGTCATCCACACAGGCAACAATGGTCCATCACTTCTCTTGTGGTGCGATCTGGTTTTACCCGAGGCCTCACCGGAGGTTCACGGTATCTTGGGCTCATCAAAGGTTATAAGGAGAAGAAGAAGAGCAGACTCTCCATAGTGTAAAAACACCTCAACCAAGAGGAATAATTTATTGAAGGTAAAAAGTCCACAAGCTTGTAGATTAAAACTCAAATATAGATGAACGCAGCGATTCTGGGTCAGCAGCGTCCGACGCGTTTCGTCCTAGTAGAAGTCGTCTGGGGGCTGCCGACCCCCCGAAAGGCTGCGTATTTATGGTATTCTTAATTAGTATGTGGGAAGCGCACTTCCGGTCATGGCGGATCGGCGTGCGTTCCATTGACGTCACTTCCGGTTTCAGTGACGCCATTTCTGGTTCATATATTACTATTCATAACTCATTTACTTCACAGTACAATAAAAACAATGATGATAAGGAGATAATAGTAGCCGAGAGGTAGTTTATGAGGTAGTTTATGAGAGGAACTGGTACATCCACTTAAATCCATTAGGTCTCACATGCCTCCTACTTCCGGTTCTGCGCTCTTTATTAAGAAAAAAGGGAGCAAATATGTGTAGTGAAACCCTTAACTAGACTCAATCTATGTCGATAATCCCGGATAACATATTAAATCAGGGTTAAAACAACAACTATGTGAGTTTCAACCAGGGAATGCCGGCTTGGAACGCACCGCTGCGTCCCACCGCCACACCTAATTCAACCAGGAAGTGCCGGCCTGGAACGCACCGCTGCGCTCCACCGCCGATGACGCACATCCTGGTATACAGGAAATGGTAGATGGAATAGAATTGTGTTGCTGAGCCCGAAGTATAGGTTTGGAATGCAATCATGCGTCTCACCAATGTATGACGCACCTCCGGGTGTACACACAATAGGTGACTTTGGAAAGTAGTTGAAACGCAAGTATGCGTGCCAAATGGAATTATTCAGAAATGCATTACACATAAAAGCAATAATAACATACAACAACTGATAAGGGGCCTTCATTATAAAATTAGGAATAACCAAAAAAATATAAACCTGTAATGGTTACCCGGGAATCATAATTTTAAGGTCATTTTGAGGGAAGTTATTCAAAGAGACAAAAAGCAACTAATGTACTACTACTGTATTGTGTGGTTTTTCACTGGGATTTTTTGCAGACTCAGATCATAAGTGATTTTTATATAATAGTATAATACAGAGGATATCCATATGACAAAAGGGAACCTCCCTGTATTAGTATGGAAACTAGTCCCATGAGCCAGCTTACATTCGTATAACCAAAGAAAGCCTCCTTTATACCAAACTATTGGGTTACCCTTATGGATAAATGAATATTATTAATAAGGGCAGGAAGGTACTTAGTAGTGATGATAATAAACTCAGGATCGATTGATGAATGCATTAATGTCCCAATCGATGTTTAAACCATGCGGAGTGTAACTTTTCAGTTGAAAAATCCAATATACTTCTTGTTGGGAGACACCTCTGGTGGGATCACCACCCCTCCAGGGTGGGATAAAATGGTCGATAACCGTAAATGAGGTTCCCTTTGGATTCCTATCATGAGCTCTAAGGTAGTGCTTCGGCACGCTGTGGTTGGTCTTACCCTTGATGATGTTTGTGATATGCTCGTTGACACGTATGGAGAAAGTCCTAGTGGTTCTTCCCACATATTGCTTGCCACAAGGACAGGTCAACAAGTATACCACGTTTTTGGTGTCAC